>BBSZ01014998.1:0-13088 GCA_000981365.1 Subanguina moxae | reverse complement strand
TCTGTGCAAATAGTCTTTTTATACAAAAATTTTCAGTTTGTAAAAAAATTACTTAGTAATTATACCTTATTTCGTAGGTAAAGCAGGTTGCGTTTGGAAAAGTGTTCCGCTTGTTTTCTTCTTGTCGAACTTTCGAACTCGATGAAATGAATAGGCCTAAAGCTTCGTGTACAATGAGGTGACGGCGACTGGCGATTGGCTGTGGTGACGAACTGTGCGTGGCTGTGGCGACTGGCGACTCATTGTACGCACCAAATCTCTACAGCCAATCGCCAGTCGCCTCATTATACGCGAGGCTTAACTCAGAATTTCACATGTTTTAATTGTTTGAAAATGTCATTTTGTGTGGATAAAATTTGTTTGGCTGACGTGGTTCTCTTGAAAATTTTGCCGACTAAAAAATAACTCCCCCTGCTCCATTAACTCCCCCTGCTCTAATAACTCCCCCCCCTAAGAAGGTATCCAAAAAATAACTCCCCCGGGGGAGCTATTAGAGGAAATACGGTATTCTAAGCAAATCTTATACAGTCAACTCTCGAAATACCAACATCCCAATTAGTGCGATCCGACGCTGGATTCAACCATTTTTTACCTTAATTTTTGACATTTTTCGATATTGTTTTGAAGCTTTAAAATTTTCGGCCTTATAAAGATTAACAACAAAATCGGCAAAACATATCAAAAATAGGACACGACCAAAATCCCCTCGGAGAAAAGGACAAAATTCTCTCTGCCAAAATTACACCACAGTCAAATTCTTCTCTTTCTTCTATGAAGCCAGGTATACGCTCATTCACGGCTAACCGAGGTTGGCCTACTATAAGCCTAAGGCTTAGTTGCATGCCCAAAAGTTAATACGTAAACTAGGGCAAGTAGACTGGTCGCATTACTAAAGCTCAATTATTCTACAACTATAACAACCCCAAAACAAACCTTCTTTGGGACACTATAGTTAATTTATAAACGAATAGTTATAGAAGCTTAATTTTTTATACCAAATTATCACTTTTTCATCAAGGATCTAGTCAGAAATAAAAAGATCTTTACATAGTTTTGATTAATGGAAAGTAAAAGAGCAAAAAACATTATTAAGTAAGTTAGGGCAGGTAAACTAGTCGCATTACTAAAGGCTTTAGTCTAAAGCTCAATCATTCTGCAACAATAACAAACTTTCTTTGGGACAAATAAGAAAATCTTTAACATAGATTTGATTGATGGAAAGTATATAGATATAGAAAATTTTAGCACGCAGTCCGTTATAACTACAGTCAAATGCTTTTTTAGGAAAAAAGTATAGCGAGTGGATGCAGCGAGTCATAGTTTGTAGCAAGTCGTTTTATAAGTCGTTTTGCCGTCAGAACGGTGCTTTTCTAAAGTAAGTATGTTCTTCGCTATTTTTCTTTGTCCGTTACTGGCAAAGCAGACAGCAGCTAATTTCCAGCTAAAAATCTGCTAAACCATCAAATTATATACCGAAAGCCGGTGAAAATAATGAAGAAAACTGCAAAAAATTGTTGATCTAATGTTTGAGGATAATCTTTGACGCGTTTGCTGAATGAAGAACTGTAAATGATCATCTGAATCAAAATGAACCCTTCTTCCAATTCTCGGGTAAAAAAATTCAAGAAAATTGGCTGTTTGTGCGACCCTATCTACTAACCTAAGGTTTAATTGAATGCCAGATCAGATCTATGTCTGAGAAATCGTCTACAGCGCATCACTTATCAAACGGCCCAACCAAGAGCAGCTGTCTCCAATACCGGCCAAATAATGGCCAAGAAAATTAGTTTATCTCGCGGATTCATTTTTATTCCGTTTCATTACATAACATTTTCGGGCAGCAGGCTACGAAAATAAATGCAACAATGAAGAAAACATTAATTTTAATCTGCTGCCAAGTAATCAATTGTCTGAACTAGGCATTTATCAGGAAGGTCTTCACATCTTCCACATTATTCTTCAACAGCTTCTCATTTAAACGAATGTTTTCAATTGTCTAAAGAACTTTACAAAAAAAGAAAACATTATGCTTACGCAATATACCTGATTTATAGGACGATTCAGCACCGAGAGAGAGTGTTCGTCGAGATTAGATTTGCAAAAGTTCTGAAAAATCCAATTAGGCAAAAGTTTAAATAAAAATTTGGGCACCGTTAAGTTTGCGACAGGGCATTAATAAAAAATTATTTCTCGGTTTTGACTTTTAGAACGTAATTGAAACATGATCTGATGGCCTAGCCAAACCTAAGGTTTAGTTGGATGCCAGATCAGTTTCGGATAAAGCTAAAAAACGCGACGAACGGACCGCCAAGAGCTGCCTCCATCTTGAACTGACCATATACCAGGAAATTTACCTGGAAGTCTTCAGCAACTGCTCCGGAACACTGTGCATCAACAGCAGCTCTCATGACGCGTTGGAACAAGACACTGTTAACCGATCCGAACTTATCGAGTAGCAATTTGAAGTTTTTCATAAAACAGCTCCAGATATAGTCCTGACCATTCTTTGAAACCTGAGATCCGAGGAAGAGATAGGGCAAATCTTGAGCTCTTATATTTCCATCATTTAAACCCCATTTGTAGATCTCTTCAAGTAACTCCTAAAATTGACGTGGTCAATATAAGGCACCAACATACGGATATGCCACCTACCTTATTCGAACACTGAGACATAGTACTGATACAAGCTTTTTCAACCTCGTTGAAGTCACACGTTTTGAAGATTTTCTGGAGCTTGGTAATTTGTTCCTTCTCATTTGAACGACCGGCGCAGCTGAAGACCACTCCGCGAAGGTCAGGATTTAATTCAGCATCGTGCTTCACATGCTCGTCAAACTTCTTTAACGCAGTCTCGATAGTTGGGTTATGACCAGACTTGGCCAAACGACCCAAGACAAGAGCACGGAGGAGTCCAACTTGAGAGCCTAACACATGATCTTAAGTTGATAACCTAGCAAAGTAAGCTCATACCTTCACCCTTCTCTGCCTCCCAACCAAGGCGCTTAGCAACTGGCTCGTAACATTTTATGACGTATGCATTGAAACGGTCAGCGACACTTAGATCACCACAACGCATGAGGACATTACTCAAAGAAGAGATTCCACAATCAAGCGCAGCCCACACTATGTATTCATCTTCATTCGAACTTGCTGCCACAAATTTGAGGAATTGCGAAGAAGGAATTTTGCCCGACTCCACCAAAGCGAATAAATCTTGTGCCAAACCAAAGCGATCAGTAACCAACATCTGCTTGGATTCCACAGCAGGAAGCATAGCCCTAAGCATTTCATCAGAATATTGCACACGATAAAAACCAGATGTTCCAGCATTTAGCTAAAAGTGTTTTGAGATGTAAAACAGGAAAGGTTAAAAAACCTACCTTAATCCAATCGCTTGGCTTGACCTTATCAATAGCAAGCACATCATCAGACTTCGTGAACAAAAACTTGGAGACTGGCTCTGAAGGATTAGCAGCAGAAATAACCTCAATAGGAACCTGCCAAATAGAAGCCAACTCATCAACACCTCCATCAGAAAAATATCGGGCTTGTTTCAACTTGAGAACTCGCTTTTCACCAACTATTTGCTGCTCAACCGTCACAAGAGGATAGCCTTATTAAAAATGGACAGCAATATTATTATGAAGTAATAAAAACAGTACCCGTTTGTTTTGTCCAACTAGACATGATGGCACTTATGTCCTAAAATTGTAATCCATTAAAAATAGAAAGTAAGCAGATGCTATACTTGTCCTGAAGCCTCAGTCAAAGCATGCCATAAATCAGAAGTTTCCGCATTGCGATACTGGAATTTCTTCAAATAGCTGCGTAGACCCTTCTGGAACACTGGCTCAGTCAAATAATTGCAAAGCATTCGATTCATGGAATTTGACTTTGCATAAGTAATGCTGTCGTAAATCTCGTCAAGCTCGTTCGGATTATTAATAGCCACCTATAATGCAAACTACTTCGTTGAAATAAAACAGGAAACCATATACGAGCCTCAATCGGGTGAGAACTTCGCATAGAGTCCAAAGAAAATCCACTAGCAACTTCATCCTGTAGTCAATTAATTATAAATCCGTATACTACTTCACTAACTACCTTGAGAAAAATAAGCCAAATATTGAATTCTGGACACATTTTAGAAACCGCCACATATTCCATGAAGGAAGCAAAGCCCTCTAAAACTCATATAAGATCAATACGCACTAAAATCTCCACCTTTTAGCCAAAGATCACTCCACCACTTCTAAAAGACATCACTTTATAGTCTTATAAACAAATTTTAGCGCACACCATTGTGACCAGATTACCAAACCAGAAATGAGCAAGCTCATGAGCCACAGTAAGGGCAATCCGCGACTTCATCTGTTGAGAGCTTTTCGCTGGATCAACCAACAAGCAAACTTCTCTGTAAGTTATGAGACCCCAATTTTCCATAGCGCCTGAAACAATTGTTATACTAAATACAGGCGTTTAAAAAATTGTACGCTCACCCATGCTGAAGTCAGGGATAGCGATGAGATCACACTTAGGCAAAGGGCACGGGATCCCAAACCACTCGCTGTAATAGTCCAAGAACTTCGCAGCCAAATCCAACGCAAACGCCCCTTGATCTTTCTTCCCCGGAACAGTGTAAACTCGGACATTGATGCCACCCACAGTACTCTTCTTTAAAAAAGAGTGATGACATGCACGCCAGACAAAAAAACAAGGACGTTACCTGAATAAAATCGAAATTGCCCACAGCGAAAGCAACCAAATAGGTAGACATGACTGGGGAACTGGCAAACTTGACGACCTTCTTGCCTTTATCCGTTTTTTTTTCTTCGATGGCATTCATATTGGACAAGGCTGTGAATTCCTCGTCGACTTCCAGTGAAATATTGAAAACTGCTTTATATTCTGGTTCATCCCAGCAGGGAAAAGCAGAACGCGCATAAGTGCTCTAAATAAGTAGGCGATTAGCCGCAGTGCAGTGAGAGTAACAACTTACTTCAAATTGAGTCGAAGCCAAAAACTTCTCATTGCCAAATTCATCCTTGTACGAAGAACTAAAAGAGACATTTATCACAAGATTTGACTAGCCTAATGAAGTTTATACCGAGAAAATCCCTGCATTTTGTTGTTGAGCTGCCCTACGAATTCAAAGCTGAGCTTAGCCTTTTGTGGATCAAGAACTTCAGGCAGTTTCACAGTCAAAAGCATCCATCTATTGTCAAATTCTAATTTGAGATCCTTGAGCACTAAAAAAGGCGCTAATAATGGAATTATCTGCAAATAAAGATTTGAAAGGTACCTTTCCCACCGCCGAGTTCCAAAGCAGCTGTCTTAATTTCAATTTCATTGCAATGGAGCTTCAGAAAGTCTGTCTTCTTCGTGATCTAAAACAGTAAATTCAATAAAGTCAATTAACTGATAAGGCTTACATCCAGATGAATTGTAGACTGCCCCCCACATTGAAAAGATTTCAGACACGGCTTAAGATAAAGATCGTAGATGGCAGGCTTGGCCAACTCAGGAAGTTTCGTAAACTTATCTTCAGTCATCTTGAGGACAGTTGTAAACAACAGACGACCTAGAAAAGAAATTTATTTCAATTTAAGCTCTTCATTTGCTCTAAATAAAAAGGTTTACTAGAAGTATGAAGTATTTTTCCAAATAGGAGAATTGTTGCACGTCTTCAAAACTAATCTAAAAGTGTCAATAGGAATTGAAGATAACGTGGCAGCTTTAAATAAAGTTGCAGACAATTAATAGCGTATGATTTCAGAATGACAATAACTTTCTGGGCAGGGATAAACATTGTTTAGACATCTAGAGCACATTATGCAGCTTTGTTAGTACAGTCGACGCTCGATAATCTAACCATTTTTGAAAAAGGGTGATCTTTATATAGAGTTTTCTATTTTTGGACGGCAAAAACATTGGCTTTTTGGAAAACGATTGGCAAATTCAAAATCCTTGCAATCTTTTGCCTTAGAGACATTAACATCAACATGGGCAAAAGATACCAAAAATTGAGTTAAAAAGTTGTCGGACCCAGCTGTGGATCGAACTTTTTGGGGTGATCGGTATATTGAACGCCGACTTTACCACATTTATTCTAATATGGTACCGAGATATAATTTTTTGAAAGCCCAAAAACTGAGAAAATTTTGGGCCGATCCTCGAATTTTTGGGTGCTCAAACATAATCAAAAAAATAGACTCGTTAGATATACAGTCGACTCTCGATATAAGAGCACCCATTGGGACCGACAGTTTGTGCTCTTATAGCGAGAGTGCTCTTATAGCGAAGGTAAACTTTGTCTGTTTTATCTGTCTTTATCGGCCAACCAAATTTTTTTTAGTGCTCTTATACCGAGAGTGCTCTTATACCGAGAGTGCTCTTATACCGAGAGTGCTCTTATACCGAGAGTGCTCTTATACCGAGAGTGCTCTTATAGCGAAGTGCTCTTATAGCGAAGGTAAACTTTGTCTGTTTTATCTGTCTTTATCGGCCAACCAAATTTTTTTTAGTGCTCTTATACCGAGAGTGCTCTTATACCGAGAGTGCTCTTATACCGAGAGTGCTCTTATACCGAGAGTGCTCTTATACCGAGAGTGCTCTTATAGCGAAGTGCTCTTATATCGAGAGTCGACTGTACCGTTTTTGAAACACTTTTCGCCAAAACGTCATTCTGCCAATTTGAACGACTGCCAAAAGTATTTTTGCGAAGCCAACACGTTGCGATATTAGCAGATTTTGAAATCAAAAATTACAAACTAGCGTACAGCGCATAATATGGGCTGTATAGATGGGCCCCATACAGTGTTTCCAATAATCATAAACAGAATGAAAGTCAGAATGAAAATTTGAAATCTTCAACATCAGAATTTGTTTTTGACTATCATTCTGCATTCTACTTTCTGATATCAAAAAGTAGGCATTCAAATGCAGAATGAGAGTCAAAAACAAATTCTGATTTTGAAAATTTCAAATTTTCATTCTGACTTTCATTCTGTTTCTGATTATTGGAAACATTGGCCCCATATGATATAGCCGTCTGAAGTGTTCTGCATGTTTTTGTATTTTTATCAGTGGTCTTTTTCAGAAAATTGACAGTCTGGAGACCGAGTATACTTAGTTAACGCATGGCTAGTATTCGTATGTGATACTCAGTTGCTTGGTCTAATATACTCTTGAGGGGTGTTTGGTTGCTTCGAGGCTAAAGACATCAAGCGGTCGGCCCTACCTTGTTGTTTTTTGGCAATATTTTTAACCTACGAGAACTAAATATTGATTTTTGTTTAGCTATGGTTCGAAAACAGCTTAACGAGAAGACAAAATCCTTCAATTTGGAAAATCTCCGACTCAAAGATCTATTCCTGCTCACAACCGATTATGCTATTGATTTCCTAGTTTCATTTAATTTTCTTAAAAAATGGATGGAATTTTATAAGAAAATTATTCGAGAAAATTGAAAAGATATGTAAGTTCATTATTCGTACTGCCAGAAATTTATTGCCATGGAAAAGAATAAAAATTGTTAAAAAAAACGACAGGAAGAACTAAGTTGTAAAATCGGTACCCATTCTCCAGTAGGGCCTTAGGCTTAAACTCATCGGTAAATAATTTTAGAGGGATTTTACTTTTAAGAGACTTCTTGTTTTTGTGCTTAGAAATCATATTATACAGCTTCCAAATATGGCTAGCAGGCTTCAGATATCCAGATCTTTTGCGAAAGATAGAAATTCTAAAAATTGCTAAAGCATATCAACTGCTTCCCAAATAAAGTTATATGATTACATGAATGTTTAAGCTGTGTCCATTTTAGGCAAAGTTATGGCCATTTTAAAATCCTATGATATAAGCCGTCCACAATTCTATACACCAAAATTATTTCTTTGGAAAAAAACTACAACTGAAGAAGGAAGAGTTAATCTGTATAAGCGCTTAACAGGCAACTAAGTACATAAAATAAGAGAAACATTCAGACTGATAACAATAAAAAAGCGCAGTTAGAAATGAAAGGATTGAACGAATTGAGAAGGACACATTGAATAAAAAAGTAAGAAGTCACAATTTTCATAGTAACACATGACTCATAGGCTAAAACACGAAATTTGGTACAAACGATAGGTATGCTGGCCATATTTTTTCTCTTTCTGGATTTGATTATTAAGTTTTTCTAGATAGTCGTTTACAGCTTCCTTCTCAGCTACGGGCATATCAACACCCCAAAGGAAGTCGGCAACTTTCTCCCTGATCACGTTGAGTCCAACTACTCCAAACGCCTTGACAAACATGTCCAGAAGACACTAGCAGAACATAGGCCAAAAACACAATGCCACAAACATATTTTTTTGAATTTAGGGGTGCCCGCTTATTGGAGTAAATACGGCACATAGAAAGTAGACTTTTGTGAAAAAAAAATCTGACCCAAAAATGCAAAAGATGGGATTTGAGCATGGTCTTGATTAATGGGAACAACCGCATATAGAAGCCCCCAAGCTAAACTAATTCTGAGATGGGTTTCCTACGCCCCTTCCAGGACCTAGGAAGCTTGAAGGGTTAGTCTATTCTGCTTAGAAAGTGAAAATCTTTTATATAATTTTACCAATTACTCGTTATCCTATCTCCTAATTCAGTTATAAACAACTAAAAATATTTATAAGCGATAAGGACAGGAAAATTTTCATTAAATTTCTAAAATGTGGCACGATTTTTTTTTTCAACTATTCAAAATAAAATAAAGAGCGCCTTAGAATAAAGAAATCCTTTCAAAAAATGAGTGCTGTAAATGAGTATATGCAAATTTTTGTGGCGTAACAAAGTGACCGTGTAACAAATGTTCCTCGTAACATATTTTCGCGCAAATTATGGTGTACAGCCGGAATTGTTTTATTATATTCCTTTTTATAAACCAAATGAATGCATGCAGCAATGATAAAATTAAAGATAAAGTTTAAAGTTAAAGATACAGTTACAGTTTTTGCATGCACCAATACAGAGTTAAAGTTTAACTTTATATTTATCTTCAACTTTATATTGGTGCGTGCATTTTTTAACTTTAACTCTAACTTTGTAATGGTGCATATGGGCAATGCTTCTTTTATACGCCATATAAAACTTGCAATTTCATTACTGTGATCTAGAGGTAACTATGAAGTTTGAATTTTCATGTTTAAAACATAAAAACTTGGACTTTATGTAAAATGAAAAAATAATGAAGAAGACTAAATTTTGAAGAGAATGACAACACATTTATATGTAACACACGGAATTTTAAACAGTTTCTGAGCCAAGGAAATGTAGTTTGTCTTACAACGAAGAAGTTTTAAACTTTTTGTTTTTTCTTATAGAATGGTACTTCTTGGCTGTGTTGGCTTGATCAAATCCTTTTAAAACAAGCAATTATTGTGCTGCGCTTGTTTCCAGAATAACCAGTAAACCAAAATTTTATGTAACTTAAACGACTAACAACTAAAGATTGGTCATTATTAAAGAATTAAGTCAAAGTTTGTTGCGATTCGCCTATTGCGATCGCTTGATTTTTATGTGAGATCTCGAACTCGGTATGTTTTGCCCAACTTTTATTTTTTCTTAGACCCCAATTATTATGAGTGTGAATTAGCGTGCGTTAATCACTCCTTCTATAAAATTTATGCAATTAGAAATAAAAACTTAACAATAAGAGTAGAGGATGAGGGAGAGGACAAAGAACACTCTAGTCACAACAATAAAGTCAAAATCAGAAAAAGTTAGGGGTCTAGAAGACTGGCGAGCTCTTTTCTTTCCTATATTCACACAGTTGTTGAGGAGGCTTAAATTTAAAGCTTAGTGATTAGAGCAAGCTTAGATTAAAAGCAAAAATCCCTTGTTGAGCAGCTTGCCAACTCAAAATTTTCGCGATAATGGCCATGCTTTTATAGCGCGGACGGGCACTTTTAACTCAAGGAATATTCAATGAAAAAGGAGCAGCTTGGGTGTGAATTCGATAGATCAATTCAATCTTATGAGAAAAGAAGTCAAATTTTAGACCCAATTGACTCAATTGAATTGAGTCAAAGAGAAGACGGGGCAAGACAACAAATTTTAAAGACGGTAAAGTTCAGTTAAATTTTCTTTATTTGCGGCCTCTATATCGCGAACGCAACAAAGTTAAAATAAAGTCATTTTACACACAAATAAAATTTTATTTCCAAATCTTAATTTGATTATAATTCGGTTGGAAATCTCAAGATAAAAAAACCAGCTTTCTATAGGCATCGCAGCTTAAAACACATTGATTCCGACATAACAAAAACAGTTTGACTATCTAAGCGCTTGCGCAAACCCCAAATTATTTTTGTGCAACAAATAACAGAGTGACTAGGACAATCTTTTGTGGTCCAAACAAACACATTAGAACCATTGAGTCCATATAACAACATAAAATTCGTAAAAAGTGATCTCCATTGCTAACTCACACCGCAACTGACTTTTTCCAGTAGTTTACTTTCGCTCGTCCACTGTGTCACCAGGCGATTTCCCAAGAGAAAGGGAGTCCATGATGAGTGGCAAAATAGATTCGTCAGACTGATTTCCAATAGAAGGGTCAGACATAGCCTTCCGAACCTGAAACATGATCATTCATTTAAGAACATACTATGTCACGCTACATTCATGTATATCACGCCTAGGATGTTACGACCCTGACTCACTAGTGGGACATACTTCACATTTTCAGGCGTCAGTTCAGACGGAATCTAAAAAATAAAAATTATCGGTACTGCTAAATAAGTTTAGGTGACCTTGATGCATTTACCCTCGTTTTCTAGAACCCACTTTTCTACACCTTGTTTGTCCGCTCCACAGGCATAAAACTAAATAAAGATGGATTTGGTTTTACCACAAAAGATTATTGTTATAAGCAAAAAAATTGCCGTGTCACGATCGTAAGCTTGAGCTAGAATGGCACTCCCAGTTTCCAGCAGTTTCTTAGAAAGATCTGGATTCTGCGCAAATTTGTAGTTTATAGCATGTTGCTAGAAAGAAGCCATGTAAAAAATGAGAAATAATGTTGCTAAAAAGCTGTCGTTATAAATTCTAATTAACTAGACACCCCCACTCACTAACTACTCACCAGCATGTTGAGTCCTTGAGTCATCTGTAGACGAGAGTATTAAAAGAGAATATTCCACCAATTTAACCTACCTTCCACTGCGTCACCTTTGAACTGCTCACTTTTAGATCATATAGGATCTTCTTTGCGGTAGTTTTTACACGGATAGGCTGTAAATGTTAAAAATGAATTATTTTCTCTTTCTAAATGCACCTGCACCTGTACAATGTACTGCAGTTTAACAGCATGTCTGAAAAATAATTATGTTGAAGGTCTTAACTGCAATTGTCAAAACTTCCAAAAGTTTATAGAAAAACAAGAAGCTGTATGTATTCTAAAACCTACAAAATTTCCAAATTTTTGCAGGATCTACATGCTTTTAAGGCGGGCTAATAGCTAATGAGCTGAGAAATAGAAGTTTCATGTGCCTCTGCCAAGCAATAAGAAGTAAATAAGAAAGAGTAAACGGTCAGCAAGGGAAGAAAAGAAGGCAGAAGCGGAGAAGCAATGCGAAACGCAAGTCACAAGCTTCAAACAAGGCGAAAAAGGGCAAATATTTTCAATTTGTTTTTGGTCTTTTCGATGAACTAATTCTATCCACAGGGAAAAGTAATCTTTTAGTGTGTTCTTTTAATATAGAGATCTCATATTTTTGAGTGCATTAAAAAAAACAGTCGAAATATTCCGAATCCTTGTCTTTTTGGATAAGAGTAATCAAAATGGTCATTTCTTGTTGTGCCATGAACATCGGTGCGTTTAAGTAAGTGTTTAAAAAATAATTGGATCCAGCGCCGGGTTTGAACTTTTTGGAGGTCACTACTTGGAGACTTGACTATGCAAAAGTGGAATTTTATAGCACTTACTCGGGACCAGCGAGACTGAAAAGCTTGCAGGCCTGGTAATAGTGCTCCACAGACAGATAGGTATTGTCGCCCATCACAAAGGCAGCCTAAAATTTATGACGCGAATAGAACATTCAAAAAGACTAAATCGACTAACCGGGTACAAGGTGCTGAGAAAGTGGTCTTTTCCATTGAAGCAAACAACTTTTCCAGCCTCTATTTTATAGTCATCAGTTGCCATTCCCTGCAATGAATCAGTGAGCATGCGTGAATTTTAGAAAAAAAAATATTACATGTGGAATTTCCTCAACTTTTTGGGAGACTAGATTAACAGGAGTTGGTGGCTTGAATGATTGTTTGTTTTTTAAAGTGTTTCTAATGATTTGGGTCTAAATTTACTCTTTGTATAAACAAAGTGTCCTAATTTAAAAAAATGAAGTACCTACTTTAATGGTAAATTTGCTGTTTGGCTTGTTAGGTGGACCGGCAGCAATCTGTGGCTTAGGCTCGTCTTCGTGCTTATGCACTTTCACTTGCTTGACCTGCTGATTTTCATCGGTGGTAGCAGGAAGAGTCATTTTAAAGATTCTTCTTATCTTGAGGACGGCTAAGTCAAAGCTTACGCAATTTATTCGAATTGTCAAATAAGATGCGAAATATCAATAAAAATTGGGAAAAATATTGGAAGTGGTTTGTTTTGAAAAATTATACTGCTAAGCATCACAGAACACTTTTGGGTTTTAATCAACAGATATAGTCACTATTTGATAAGATATTCCATTAAGCTATCCTTTGAACCTGGTTTAAAAAATAGTATGAATATATGCAACAAATTACAATAATGCAATTACACTTATTTAATTGCACTCGTGTTTCTAGAGACGAAAGACAGGTAAAAACCCAAGTTGGGTTAGCCAACGTGCCTCGGGTCCAACTAGTGTTGTATTGGGTTGGAATACACTTGCAAGCAACACTTCATTCTAAAAATAAAATTGGGATGGCGAAATTATCTTTTAGCCCTTCTAGAATTGCTCCTTTTAAGCATGGCTGTACACCATAATTTACGCGAAAATTTGTTACGAGGTACATTTGTTACGCGGTCACTTTGTTACGCCACAAAAATTTACGCGCTAATTTTTTACTCGAACATAATT
>BBSZ01014997.1:8462-30578 GCA_000981365.1 Subanguina moxae | reverse complement strand
CAAAGACATGTTTTTTCTTACAAGAACTTCTTTTCACAAGGATGTAACTCAATAATCTGACTAATTAAATGGTACGAACAATTTTATTAGATTTTTTCCCTTCACAGAAACTGCTCCTTATAAGATCCAAATTGAGATGAAGCTGCTCCACATTCATTCTTATTTTTTTATTGAGCCTTTGCTATGCACATTCAATGCTGTTTGTGTATGCTCTTGTGGATGGGTCTACGTAATTCTCCGAATGATTCACAGCCAAATGTTCATATCCTTCCGAAACTTTCGCGATTTTTGCGATATGGTCAATGTACCTAGAAAACCCAAGTACTTGGGGGGCTGGGGGTTATACAATACAGTAGTACCGTTTGGATTATTATAAAGATAGTCAAAGTAACCTCTGCAAGAGCCTTTCCATGCTGGTAAGTAACACTCCTACAATGCTGGTTGGGATATAGGTCAACCTTAATAAGAAATTAATAGACATTTTAAACGAAGCAAGAACCAACAACCTTGTTGCCCACTAAACACATGACACAACCGTCGTCTACCCCCACCCTCACCGACTCTATCCAGTTGCGCACATTAAGATAAGACTGCTCTGAGGTGACATCATACATCAGAACCACCCCGTCTGCTTTTCGGAAATACTGTTTGGTGATGCTGCGAAATCTGCAAGCAGTACCTCAATAGATAGCCATGCTACAGTTAACTACGATAGAAAACTAAAACTATCTTTTGCTACATGGAGTCTTACTCACCTCTCTTGTCCAGCTGTGTCCCTGTAATAAATGTAGTTACAAATCCACACATATTGTTTTTATGTCCATGCCGACGAGAAATGTTATCAGTAGTAGTTCGAACCATGGTTTTCAAAAGCTACAAATTTGTAGAAATCGACTAAAAAGTTTCAAACGAGAATTTTTTTGGAATTGCTACAAAATTTTTGCCTAAAGTGGGATATTTGGTTAGTGATCTAAAGATCAAGAAGATAGGAAATGTATATCGACTTAAATCGGTATTCATCGTCTCTGCAGTATTTCCAATTTTGATAATCTTAGATTTTTAAGTGGTGGGCTGGCGCTAGATAAAAATAACGCTTCATTGCATTACAAAGGCAAACTTACTGATTTTTAGACACTGAACCAAGCTTTCGAACCAAAGCCAAAAAATAAATTTTGGGCATATCTTTTTTGCTACCTTTTGGAACACCACATAATGAAACTCTGGTGTGCATACTGTTTTTCCGGCCCAGAATACTCAGAACGATGTTTTCACAATGTTCGGCCAAACCTTACTATTCCGGTTTTTTATTCTTGAAGTCCAAAGATTACAACACAATTATCACATTTTCAGTACATGAGAATATTACAGGCATAGTACAAATTGAGTGTTTAAAAAAATCTAAGCAATAACAGCAAAGTATGCAGGTTAGGCGAGACTAATAGATAGTAGCGAGACAGAGATAGCTTCTTTAAAGTCATGCTAGTTCTTGCCCAAAGATAGTCCCTCAGCCAACTTGTCGTGCACTTCACTTAAACAGCCAGCATGATCATTGAACATTTCATCTCTGGAATGCTCATGCCCGGTGTTGCATCCATCCGCACCGTTGTAGAAAACAGTACTTCGGCGATCCGAAAGAAAAAGAAGAGAAGATGTTAATCGTCATCAGCAAAATGATCGTATAATACCTGACATGAAAAGGCCAGGCAGCAATGTACTTCTGAAGGTCCAATGAGATCAATGGAGCAGGAGATCAATTTGTAGTAAACTCAGGATAAACGAAATGATGGACATGACCATATTGACACATTCCATTGATGACGAACTTTCTACACAGTCTTCTTTAGTAGCAAGGATGTTTTTCTAGGCACGGCTTCACAATATAAAAGAGGCAATAGAGAGAAAAAATTTAGAAAACATAAAACTGACTCAGCGTGTCTCAACTCCTCTTCATCGTGAGCAAATCGACAATTGAGTCTAAAGCGCAAAAATTAGCAGTCTCGAACCAAGTTTGACACATCACCGTCTTGTAATTATCCTAAAGAATTGAACCGAAAGTTCTTCTCTAATGCGCTTGGATAGGTAGCTTTACTTTCATACGATACACAAGATAAACTCTTTTTGAGGAAAACAATCAAAATAACAAACATGTTGGCGCATGGATTGATATACTGCGATAGATTGAACACTGGACGAACCATCCATCTACTCGAATAAATCTAAACGAAAAACTAGCATCAACACTTACTCGATTCTTTTACCTCGCATAATATTTGGATTAAGAAACAGAATAAAACAATTTATTACATACAACAAACAATCAGAATACCGAGCAGTAAGCATCTTAGAAAAGAACAGGAAAATCACTAGTGAAATTGTTGGAAAGGACATGCTTTTTGTAGCAATTTTGTATTTTTTTATACCATTTTTTTGTATCGCTTGCAAAAAAAAACGCCAAGGTTCATTTTGCAGCTTTTGAGAACCATGGTTTAAACAGCTATTTTGAAACTAATCGGCTATGCCCCCCGCCCCAAAAAATCGATTTTTCCAAAAGTGCTTAGAAACAATTTTTAAATAACAATTCGGCTAAAAAAGAGGCAATAATAGTAACTTAGAGTATTGGAGCATCACGCGACAGAGAGGGTGTTTGAGTAAATCATAAAATTTTGCGTAAAACATGCAATTTTTTGTGGGGAAATTAGTTTACCAGAGTTGGACGGCAACAAGGCGGTCCTGTAAACAAATAGTCTTCACTGTGAAATCTACCCCAATTGTTGCATTGAAGAGTGGCTTGAAACGATTGTGACAAAATCTGTAAGAAGAATAGATGCCTTAAAAACCGAGAAAAAAAAAATAAGGCAAACCTGTGTAGGAAACAAGTCTTGCCTACTGCTGAGTCCCCAACAAAAACTACTTTGAATATTCTGTCAGGTGTTTTTAAGTCCTAAAGCAATACCGTGTGCCTGAAAAGTTCGTGGGCAAAGTTTACGACTTTGTTTTTCCTTTATAATTAAGGCATAAATATCAATGTTTGGCAGCGTTAGAAAGCCCTTTTTCTCCTCTTTCGAATGATATAAAAATTTTATTTCCAATCACTCAAAATGACCACCACCAGCTGCAATACATTTACGAAGTCGTTTTGGGAAATTGTCAATGGCGTCTTGAAACATTTCTTGTGGAATTTGGGTCAATTCTTTCACCAGTGAAGCCTTTAGCGCAGCAATTGATTTGTGTGGCTCAGAATACGCTTTCAATTTGAGATACGGCCATCCAAAGTAGTCGAGCATTCCAATCAGGAGAGTTCGGAGCCCATTCGCCGTCTCGTTTCTTCTAATGAGTGTCAACCTTGATAAAGCCCGGAAAGTTGTCGACAATCCATTTTTGTGTTTCGGCTGCTCGATGTGATGGTGCTCCATCCTGCTGAAAAGTCCATTCTTCATCTCCAAATTGTTCTTCTGTCCAAGGAAGCACTTCATTTTGCAGCATTCGTCTGTATTCCGGACCGTCCACTTTTGTTCCCTCTGGCAGGAAGATGAGTTCAGATTTCCCTGACCAATGCACGCCCGCCCATAGCATCACTTGCTTTGGTTTCTGTGTTCTTTCCACGACTTTGACTTCTGCTGGGAGTGGGTTCTTGCTCCAAATACGATCGTTTTGCGAATTGTGCGCTTGCTCCATATTGAACCACCTTTTGACAATTTTAGCCATCGACAATTTCCCACAACGACTTCGTAAATGTATTGCAGCTGGTGGTGGTCATTTTTAGTGATTCGATATAAAGTTTTTATATCATTCGAGGAGAAAAAGGGCTTTCTAACGGTGCCAAAAATTGATATTTATGCCTTAATTATGAAGGAAAAACAAAGTCGTAAACTTTGTCCACGAACTTTTCAGACACACGGTAGTGTAGCAGTCCGAATCACAACTTACTAGATCAGCTGTTCCTTTGTATTTACGGCTAGCTTCTCTCATTTCCTAAATTTACTGACTTATTAGACATTAAAGCATAAGCTTCCCATTAGCTTTTAGAATGCTTTCTTGCACATTTTAGGGATACAGTCGAGTCGCCATAGTATGCGGCCGTCGAATATTGTGATGGAATATATACTAGCGTATTCTCTCTAATAGAGCGGCACTCCCGAGAGGAGTTGAAAAATAGAGCGGCATGCCGCTTTAGAGTGAGAGAATACGGTATGTCGGGACTGCATTATGGAGCGAATCGAATGTACATCTTCTGCTGACACCCAGCCTAGAAAAAGTTGTAGCGTTTTACTTGTTCTACAATAATATTTTTGATGTCTGCTCAATATTGGCAGTGTGGTTGGTGAACAAACATAGAAATAATTAGGGTTGTCGAGCCGAGCGCTTGGCTCAAAAGTATCGAGCGCTTGACAGCTCTACAAATAATTTTTAGAGCATGCCAATTAATGATTAGAATTAAAAAGTCGCAAGCATCCAAAAAATTAACTTACATCAGCCAATGAGTTTTCACAAGCCGCCAATCGAAAGTCACACTCTTTATTGTGTGAACAAGTGGTCAACGACAAGTCGCTGTGGCTTATAGATGTTCTCTCAATCACTTTCGCAAACTAAACCCCGCACCATAATTGTATCCTGCACCGCTCAAAAAAATGTCCACCTGGTCATGATTGCGCTTTTCAATTGGCGTTTTCTCATTTTCATAGTCATAAGAGAACTGTGTTGGTCTTTTGAAATCTTCGTAGTTGAGTGACTGAGAGTGTTGTCTAGCAATAGGAGGGCTGTCAAATACAATGGAGTTGCACTCCTCTTTATCATCTCCATCATGGGGGTAAATTGTGTAGGAGGGAGCTGGATTTGCTAAATTTAACCCTCCTAACCCATTTGTAGTCTTTTCCACTGGAGAAGGCACTACTTCAGCTGAGAAAGGTGGTCTTCCCCCACCACTTCTCTTCTTCACTGCCATAGAACGCTTGGTAGACTTGTGTCTGTTGTTGACTGCAGACGAGTTGAGATAGCTACACTCAAAACTTCTTGCATCTCTTTCTAAACTGTAGAAGTTGGCTAGACCTGTGCTGGAAGCATTTCTTTCATAGTCTGTCAACCCTATGGCTATATTAAGCTTCTTGCTGGTGGGTGAGGGAGACTCTAGCGAATCCACTCTAATTAAGTCGAGAGGGGCAGGGAACTGCTTTAAATTTATTAACTAGAGCTATTTGAGCGTTTGTGTACGCCAACCTGTCCATAATTGTTCTTGGTAAGGTTAATGTGCTTGTGTCCCTCATCCTCGTCTGCCAATGAGATTGAGTTGAATTTTCGAATGATTTTGGGTGTGGGCGTGATATCGACCAGAATAAGTTGAGAAACTTTCTGTAAAATCTTTATTTATTTTTTCAACCTTTTTCTTTTCAATTTTTTCTTTCCACTGTACAATTTCCATGGATGTCAAAAGCGATAAGAACCTAAGAAAGCGATAAAATTTTAGGTTACCTTAGACTCAGCGTATACCCTCTTTCATCCATGTTTAGTTTCCTAGTCGTTTGCATTCGACTAATCGCAGGTAATTGTCTTTGATTGTCATCTATGTGACCTTGAAAATATGGTAATTTTGGCGGGTTGGGGCCCCAAAAATAGCAAATGGGCCGCAATGCGGAATGACTCGCCAATTTTACTTTCATTTGCCTTGAAAATAGAAGCAACCTAATTTACTAGCGCAGAGTTACAAACCATATCTTTTTACCTCTCTTTCTGACGGCTTCTTCAATATTTCATTGATTACAAGGCTTTCCTTGTTAGCAGGTTTCCTCCTGTCTTTAAGACTAATAGTGTCGTTGTTGTTATTGTTCATCATCAATATTGGGTCTTCAACTATTTTAGATCATAAAGTTGTTCGTTTAATGCATGAAATAAACCCACCAATACTGTGCACAAGGTTGTGTCTGTTGATTACATTTACTATCTTTTTGTCATTGGTGTCGGGGAACAGTTCCAGTGGGTGGGGAGGCAACCGATCGTGCAGTTGTCCTTTTTGGTTGGGATCGCACAACTCGAACAGTTGAATGGCCTGAAAATAACCACACTAAAGAACAAAAACCTCAAAACAAAATTATTTTCTGTTTTTTATATGAAAGGCCTCCGAAAACAACCCAGCTCAATTTTCCTACTAAAATTTAAGTCGCATACATAATCATCCATACTTAAAAAAAGTCAACCAGTTCAAATCAAAGGAGAGTGGGGACATAAAGGGGCGTAAAGATGCGAATGAGCCAACCTGTTCATGGAGGATAGCATCCATTGAGTTATCTGGCTGCTGCCTTTCCTCTCTGATTGCTGGGCTGCCTCGCTCATCCTGTTCAATTTTTTGCTCTTCCTCAAACACCACATCCATTGTTCTAACTCAAAAACAATTGAAGCCAAATGAGACCGACCAAAATTAATTTCGTTAAACCAAAAACAAAACATTGTTGTTGATTCATTCGGACCAATTGTAAAACAAAGACAGAACAAAATGCATTCTTTGACTATTTCTGACAGAAAGCTTGGTTTGCAAAAAAACCAATCAATTCCACAAATAGCTTTATAGCACAGTTTCAATCATAGAGCCTTTGCCAGCGAACTACACGCACTCATTTGTTTGCTAACAAGCCTTCTCTTTTTCTCGCTTTGCCCAACTGACTGTTTGGAAACAAAAACTGGGCGACCACGAAAAAGAAGACACCACAAAAAAGCAATGTAAGTGTTCACTTTTCGCCATTCTTTTTATTGCCTTTAGTTGACAAACTAAACTGCATATTTTGGGGTGCTCCTATGAAGAGAACGGTAATATGTGAGAGGTATAATAATATGTGCGCAAATCATATATTTAATTTTAGTTTGGTGAAAAAGATATTTTTAGAGAAAAAAAAAAAGAGACGAGAATGCGATATATAAATAACAAATAACAAAAAAGGAATTTTAATAAGACAGCATTATAAAGAGGGATTATAAAGAGGCATATAAATTATATCATCAGTCCCATCGATTTGTTTTTCTCTTTCTGTTCTTAGTGGAATCCGGGGCCGAGTACATTATTTGAAAATTTGATTTTTTTTAAATTTATTTATTAATTAATCAAATTTTAGTTCATTTTTTCATTTTCAAACAGACTAAAAAATCGAAAAATTAAAACTTCTTCAATTTTTCATGAAAAATTGAAAATTTTCAAATGGTCTGCTTGGACCCAGAAAAGAATATGACGAGCAGCAAGCAAGATCGATCTATGGCATTTATTCTATGTTAGTTCGAAGTGATCTTACTTCGCAGTCCGTGGTGGAACTCGGTTTGAAGAAATCAGCTAGGAATTGTTTACCTCGACTCCAGAGAAGTTTGCTTCAGCGGCCAATATATGAGCGCCATGCGGAAAGGAGTAAATAATTTTCTTGCCTTACGCTGATAGGTCTTGATACTATCAAAAAGGTTTATTTTGAAAGCTATTGCTAAGTTTGACTCAATCTGCATTGACTTGTCTTAAATTACGGCAAATTGATCGTTCACATGAGATTCACTTAGAGGAGACCCTACGGACACTAATAAATCGAGCTTAGAGGATAAATCAAACAAACCATTCGAAACAATTTTTTTAATATCTGAGTCATGAACAATAACTTTTTTTAATGTCTTTCTTTTTCTTGTTCGTTGATTCATGAGCCACCCAAGATCGCTTTAAGCATGTCGAAGTAGTCCCAGAGACGGGGAACTAAATTGACAAAAAAAGTACGAGCCGAGACAGCAAAAGTAAATAACATACACATGAAGAGCAGCATCAACAAAATTGCATACCCTACGGTCACGCCTACAAAGAAAGAAGCCACTAGTCGGCCAAAGTCTTCTGGATCCTGAAAAAAGACAAGTTAGTGAATTCTAAGGCATATAACCAAGCTGTGATAGTAGCTAATATTAGGTGACAAAGTCAAAAACGAACAGATGAGCCAGTATCACTATCAATCTCATCATCCATACTGCTATCATCCATTTCTATTGTGCAATTGTTGTCCAACAAAGAGTTGTTATTTAAGTCTGCCAGGTATTTGGAAGACTCTTTGTTCACAAATTGGAGTACTTCATCAGGAACATGTAATGGAACAAAATTTGGTACGGCGAGATAAGGGCTTGAAGTCATTGCAAGTACCTTTACAGCTTCAGGAGATGTGTGACTCAGGTCTGCAATAAAGTAGAAGATTGAGTTAAATTTGTGACTTCCACGATTGTTTTATCCCTGATTAGCAAAAAAGGCCGAGTGAATATCAACTTTTTTATGAACTGCTTACGAAAAATGTGTAATAGAAAGGCCAGGCAATTAAACCCCAGAAAGTGAAAACCCAAGGCAATTACCAACAGTCCTTTACGCCCTGAAAAAATATGAGAGTGAGAAGAACACATTTTTGAAACAAAAAACTGGCGGTCATAAAATGAACCAAGGAAATCTATTCAAAAAATCGCCTTTTTAAAAATTAGAATATCGGGATATTCATCAAATGATGAAAAACTCGAGTGGTTTATAAAAAGCATCAGCACAAGAAGGATGGATGAAATAACAAATACGCAGACACCGCGATACTTAAATGAAAAGCTTTCGGTAAGCAGCTGTGAGTCGAATTCAGAAATGTAAATGCTCGTATTCAAATGGATGACTTAGCTTTCAAATGGAGTAGTGGGTAACTATGAGTCACACTACTGCTTAGTTTAGAAGCTAAATCATAGACTCTGGCTTGACTTCTACACAGAGATATACTTTAAAAAGTAAATAACATACCATGTGGCCCCATGGACAATGCCAGGCATCCCGCTTCGGCTTTGTTCGTTGCTGACGGTTCGGATCAAATCGAATCTATACGTAAATTTTTAAACTACTTAAAGACACTAAAGTAGTCCAAGTTACCTTTCTACGACGCATAATTCAAGCTAGCCTCTCTTTTAATTTTCTTGACAATTCTCTACAAAATTATAAAGCTAAACGTGAGAAAATAGCAAAAATCTAGCGAGAGCTAATAACCGATAAAATTTTAAACGTAAATTTTATCGGTGTTTTATCGGTTTCAGGTTTTACGGAACGCCACAAAATTTTATCGGTTATGGTCCATTTTATCGTTTTTGAACACCATGCAATACAGTAGCTTTTGTAATTTAATGATTTTCAGAAATGCCACTAAACATCGATATCGCATTCCGTTGGCTTCAAAAAAAGAAAGCGGAAGAGGAAGAGAAGAAAAAACAGCAATCTCTCATTTCAAATTCTGAAGTGACGACTGAAACAACGACGGCAACCGAGTCTTCTGATGATGAAGATAGCTCTGCTTCTAGCTCTTCTAAATCGAGCTGTACTGTATTTATTTTTTGGATGGTTACAGTGGATGATTTTGATTTTAGCCATAGAAAACATTGACTTTGATACTTTTGACGAGACCAAAAATGCTCCAGCTAAAAATGACAAAGTAGAACCTAAGGATACTGAAGTTGTTATTGAAGAAGAGAAGGAGCCAAAGCTAGGTATTCCGGTTTACCGTCGAGTCATTTTCATTCGACATGCTGAACGAATTGATGCAGTAGTTTGATCTTTAGTGCAACTGAGCAATTACATATTTTTAAGGTTTTTCCTGCATGGTATCGTCTTGCTAATTCGCAGGAAGAATACAAGCGATAGTAAGCTTTTTCTCTGGTACACCTTTAAAGCATCATTTTTTAAGTGACATAAATCAGCCGTTAGCCATTGTTGATCGTCGTTGTGGTATTTCTGCTTTTCAAAATGATCCAGTAATAACAAGTATGGGCAGGATGCAAGCTCAGGTTTGGCTAAACAAAATTCAACATGACTATTTTTAACACCTATTTTTTTAACATGCTTCAGCTCGTCGGTCAGTCATTAAAACGTCATGGTGACCAGATTTCTGCAATTTATTCCTCACCGGCTCTTCGTTGCCTTCAAACTGCTGCTGTGATCTATTCCGAGCTTCTTCGCAATAGCTCTAATAATGAGGTCGTCTTTTTTTGGTGGTCTCCAGTTGGTAATCTTTCAGGCTGTCGAGTTGATAACTCGATTTCGATCGTGGACTCGAAACTCGAAAATTTTTTAGTTTTAAGTCTTTTTTTTCCGAGTATCGAAGACTCGAAATTAATTTTAGTACCATTTTTTTTTCAAGTCTTTTAAGGTCATCGAAAATAATTTCGGGTCTTTTTTCCGAATTTCAAGGTGTAGAGAAATACTAAATTTACTCTAAAGAAGTTGAAACGGTAATCAGCTTTCCTAGAAGAGAATATCTGATTGCAAACTATAATGCTTTGTTAAATAGAGGAATTTTTCTCGCATGAACCTATATACACGAATGAATGTAAAAAATACTACAGTCGAGTCTCGATTTAGTGTATGTTTCGATTTATTGTATATTTTTTCCGGTCCCTAGCAGCTACACTAAATCGAGACTCGACTGTATTGTAAAACATGACACAGTCGAAATTCGATAACCCGTCACCCCAAAGTGAAAATTTTGGAATTTTTCAAGGTGAGGACTGGAGTCCGTCGGGAGTCGAGTCGAGGCATCGAAATTTTCAAGGCCTCGGCAACCCTAGTTATCTAGTTTATTGCAGGCTCTTCCAAAGATTCAAGTCGAGCCAGCTCTTTTCGATTATCTTGGATGGTACTTTGATGGTCTTCCACTTTGGTTGAGCAATAAGGAAATGATAGAGTCAGGATATCCAATCGATCCAAAATACAAACAAATCATCACGCGTGGGCAGATGTTGCGCAGCAAATCAGAGAACAAGCACGAATATTATCGTAGAAGTGCTGAAGTGATGCGAAGGTTTGTTATTTTGTATATTTTGTTTGCTTCATTTTATAACCATGATAATTCAGAATTCTATCGAACAAAAAAGGATCTATTTTGATTGTGGGTCATGCTACCACAATAGATTCTGCGGTCAGAGGTGTTCTCGACTTGGTTTGTCTTTTAAGATATTCCGTATTTATCATTAAGACTGTCTATGAAATATTTTATCAGATTATGTGTCTTTCTCGTCAAATTTTTGAGACTTGATTGTCTTGGCCGTTGTTTAACTTTTTTTTATTTTTTTGCGTGTGGCTTTTAGCCTTGGATCTTCTATTTCCAATTAGGTCTCAAATAATCTAATGTTGTTGAGAAAAGTTGAGAAAAGGGAGAAAAAATTTTGAATGAAGCAAAAGTCTTTAATTCAAAGTTCTTTTCTTCAACTTTTTTCCAACAGCATCGAGTCCTTTGATACTTTATTGGAAAGAGGAACTTCCAGTCTACACGATGGAAATATACATGGTGTTTCAAGAAGTTCTACCGATTTTGGACTGTTGCATCTTTTTTAGTCCGTTTTTTGGAAATTTATTTTCACAGATCGACTTAATACATGCGATTTTTTTAGGATACAGTCGATACTCGATATAGCGATCACCTCAAAAAGTTTTTTCTATCTTTTAGACACGAAATTGTTGAGTTGTGTATAAACATCTGGCAAATTCATAATTCTTATGATTTTCTGCCTTAGAAACATTGACGTATAAATTAGCAAAATATGTTCTAAATTGAGTTAAAAAAATTGGTCGGACCCAGCTGTGGACTGAACTTTTTGAGTTGACCGTTATATCGAGCGTCGACTGTATTAGGTTCAAAAAAAATCCCAAAAACTTTTGAAAAATGAGTTTTTTTCCCCATTTGTTGTGAAAATTTAAAAAATAAAATTCTTAAATTAATTTTTTTTCTTACGGATTTAGTCCGAAATTAGCTTTATTCTTATCTGCAAGCAACCAGAAACATTTTATTCGACGAACGTAGCAACAATAACAAAGCAAATCAATTTTCATAACTCTGCTCAGCGCTCCTTCCTTCATCTTCTAAAAATCGTCCGAGACGAAAAACGTAGGATTAAATTGATCAATGAGCCATTTCTTATTGCATTATAGTTAAAATTTATTTGAAATTTAGCTAAGAATATAAAATTAGGGATTTAAAAATGTTTAATTTTGCACACCAAAGAAGGCATGAAGGGAATATTTCACAATTTTTTTTGGAATTTTCTTTTTCGGAGCTAATATGCCGAAAAATTGTATATTTTTAAAAAGTCGATTTATGAAAGCATATTTTCGAAAAAAGACTACAAAAAGATACAGCAGTTCAAAATTTGTAGAAATTTATGAAACACTATTTTAAAAAAGCCTTAGGAAAACAGCTGAAATAATCAAGCTTTAGAAATTTGTCGAGATATAATTTTGATTTGGATCCTATCGTTAATTATTTTTTGTTTAGCCAAAGTCGGTGCCTACGCTTCGACAAATGGATACGCTCTGTTTTAAGTATCCGTATTGTTCCTCTTGCATCGTTGAGCAGGTTTGACAGAATAAAATTTTGAAACTGCCCCTAACCACCTTTTTAGTATCAAGACTTTACGGGCAACGGTCAATGGCGTCTGGGGGATAGTTTGCTTCCTATCACTGCGCTTGGCCAATCTTCTCGTATGGATTTTAAGTTCTTACTTCGCAAGTAGAGGGAAAAGTGCACGTCATGTTATCTCTTTGTTTTGTGGAATGTAATTATATAATAAATTGTAATAAATTTTTTTTTTGGTTTTGCAGCGTCGTGTCTCGGTTCGTGAAACTAGATTTTATGAATTGTGGGAAAGACATTGGGAGAAGGGCGAGGTGTCCATTCACTGGCGTCCAGACCCATTTCTTTGCTGACTTCTTTCACATCAATAGCTGTACTCTTTGGATCCGCCCATGCCTTCTAAACTGTAACCCGATTTTGTCGCACAGTTAATTTTCTTCGTCGGCCGCTTCTGGCGACTCTTTTAACATCCTTGGTGACTCCTTGCGAGCAAATATTTGCTTGATTGTTGACTTTCCTATTCGAAACTGGGCAGGGATTGCACGATCGGTGTCACCTCTTTCTTTTACACGAATTGAATACTATCAGTAGAGAAGAGATTGTATAATGGATGTTGTCCCTTTTTTTGCTCGCTGCTGTATGCCATTGTTTGCTGCAATGCGGTTTTGAACATAATAAAGAGTAATTCTGCCAAAGTAGTTATTTTCAACCATTTATTAGAATTTTTAGCTTTTTTAGGAAATAGGTAATAGAACCTAATTTTTGTAAGCCTCAGGTAATTCGATGCAAAAATTAAGATCGTTTATTGTACACTTCAAATTAATTGCAGGTTTGTCCATAAATACAGCAATAATTATAGCACTTTTGCCTACCTCCAAGAGCCATAAAACTATTAACATACCATTACCTACGCTGCCATTAAATGCCTTTGCTTTCAAATCAATTTAATTTTGTTTTCATTAGTTTGTTGTGCTATGAAAAATATGCCCATTTTTTATAAATGTAAGGTATTAATTTTTATTAGTTATATGCCGATCTCAGTTCTTGATCTTCAATTAACGTGTCATCAAATTAAAAAGAACTGTTTAGAAAAATTTGACGACAAACAAGATTGGTGTTCTATTTTCCATATTTATAACTCTATCCCGCTATGTTAATTTAGACTGTTAACTTAATGTGTTCGGGTATTTGTATTCGAGTTATCCGTTTGGAGTTTCTTACACCAACTATTTGAGTCTCCGACACTAATAGAAGCCACACACATTTTTGGGGCATACAACCAACTTTTTGCTTAGAGTAGGCTAGCGTAGGTCAGCCGTGAATCAGCGTACACTCTGCTCCATTTCGGTGTAGTGGTTTATGGGGTATCTCACACTAATACCGGCCATGAATTAGCTAAACCAAGGCACTCGCTTGGTGTATTTTTTTAGTCTTTTTTCTTTTTTGCGTACTAATCAAAGTACATAAAAAAAATTATAAATGTCGTCATGTCGTTTTAGCGAAATTACAGAAATTAAAAGGTGTATAAAACAGCATTCAACTCCTATCAAACCTTCTTTAAAATGCCCTCATCACTACATGAAAAGCGGTTTCAGAGCCTAAAAGTGAGAAAAAAAAATCATACCAAGTGGACACCTACTTGGTTCGGTTGGTGAATAGACCATCAGCGTACACTCTGCTCCATTTCGGTGTAGTGATTTATGGGGTACATTTAGTTTATAAATTGTTGTGTATTATGTCCTGGGTTGTGTTTTCTTCAAGGCTGAATTTTATCACTAAACCCCGAATTGAATTGCAGCTATTAAAAAATTTTTCCCAACATAATGGCGAAAAAATTTCAAAACGGAATTTGGAAAAGAACTGAAAAAAAGAATCAGAAGGGAATCCGGAATGAAAAAACACTGGAATATCGGAATTCTCGGAATTCCGGAATGGATGCAGCCCTGTTACACATCCATTACGCTGCCAAAAATTTAGTTACAAGAAAAAAAAACTAGCTGGGTTGTTTTCTCAGATTAGCCGAAAGAGTGTCAGCAAGTGTTGAACCTGAAGAGAGCTTTAAAAAGCACCAGTCACAGATCTATTTTAGGCTGTGTATGCATGAGTAGATAGCATCCCCTTCCTCCAGCTGCCCCATTGGAGGCTTAACTCTGTTGGGATATTAACACCCGCCTAATTTATTCGTTTTCGTGGCAAGTTTGTCTTTTTTCATCAACTTTGTTTCTGAAAGGAAACAAAAAGAGTGTGTGCTAATGTTGGTGATTAGCTCAATTCCTGCATGTTTCAGAAATGTGGTCGGGAATATTATTGGATTATTTGTTTCTACAAGTAGGATAATTGGCACCAGGAAATGGGAAGAATAAACATTTTATTTCCGGTTCCCAGTATTGAAGGGCGGCGCTTATTGTTTAAAGCAGCCGATCTGGCACTTCCCCCATTCTTTGGTTATGCTTAGTAATTGTTTTTGGACTCCTAATTGAGTTTGCTGCATCTAGCAGTTAATGATTGCCGTTTCTGCCAGAAAAGCAGAATTGTGGCAGTTGAGCAAAAAATTATTTGGTGTGCTTTTTTAATTTTTTTTAAATTTGCGTTCTTTTGTGAAGTTAGAAAAGAAGAGGCCTTTTCTGTTAAAGTATTGTTGTATCAGTGGTAGGAAATTCCTGAATCGTATTTTGCTTCTCATAATTTGTCGAGTTTTGAGGTTAATTGACAGGGTAGTTGACTTTTGCTTAATGGACACTTTTGGTTAACCGGTTCTTACTCGACGTTTTTATAATCATCTTGATAAGGTTTTGGTGCCATTTGATGCGAAAGATATTTCTAATACCCCATTTTAGACATCACCAAAGTCAAAAGGAAGGCTAATGCACTGTGAAACTTAAATGTCTTATGATGTTTCTAAGGCAAAAAATCGCAAGGATTCTCAAATTTCCAGTCGTTTTTATACAACTCAACAATCTCGCCTTCAAAAAAGACAAACTTCGATATAACGACTCTTTTTTTGAAAAAAAGGGTGACCTAATATCTAGGTTTGACTGTATTGAACATAGGTTCCGCATCAAATGGCACCAAAACTTATCAAGATGATTATTAAAAAATTTCGACTAAAAACGGGTTAATCGAAACTATCCATTAACCGAAAATCAACTACCCTAGTAATTAAAGATAGACAGAGACATTTTAAGGAAATCATTTTCAAGATTCCCTCCAACGGAGATCCGGATGGGACTTTCGGTAAAAATTTAAAACCTTAGCGATACCTCGACTTTGGCAAATGACTGAGCAGGATACCGAGACTTTTAGTCAAAATTTGTACCCACCGAGATCAAGACCTTCGATTCGATACGTGGTAATGCTTTTTTTGCAGTAATTAAACAAATGTGCCTATCGGGATCAAGTAAAAATCGGGACCAAAACCCATAGAAATTATTAGGCAGAACTCCGGGACGAGACTTTTGACCAAGATTTTACCCAAGCGCGACTATACCATCCTGGTTTTGTGCAATCTTTAAAGCGCAAATAGTAGACTTGAGCACAAGTTTATTTGAAAAAGACTACCGAGACGAGATTTGCCCAAGTTTTCCATCTTGTTTTGGCCGGTAGTTGAAGATTGGTAGACGATCAGCTTTGCTCTTTGTGTGCCCTCGACAAAATCAACTCCAGTGTCTTCTTACTGTAGAGAGAGAGAGCAGATAATATTGAACATAAAAGTGTCATGATTTCTGACTCAAAATAAGCTGACCTGAAGAACTTTGCAACTTCAGCGTAATGCTAGAGACAGTCCGCAATATTTGTTGTGTGACAGAAGTCCTTTGCATCCAAATCGACCATGTGGACTTTGCATCCTTCGAAAATAATCCACGGAAACTTCTGAATGGTGTATTGCTTTTGTGTGTCTAGTGCACTGTCTTCTCCTGCAAGTTTCTTTAAGAAATCGCATATTGGCGGAGTTAGGTAAAAACAGCAACAGGCGTCAAATTCAATTTTGTAAAGGAATGTGAGGCTGCGGGCTCTTCCGCAACACTATACACAGAGTGGGCGTTCTTAGACTGGCCTTTAGCCTCACATTTAGCCATAAAGGCTTCCAAAACGGTAATTGATCCTGTTGCTCTTTTTACCTGCCACCAGGAATTTCGCCGTGAAATTGTCTGCACTCGAGAAATCTACTGTTAGAATGTTTACATCTTTTATTTTTTCCTGTGTCCCCAAAGCTTTGGAGTAATTGCTTTGTCTACACATCCACTATGTTTTGAGTGAGGAGGGTTCTTTAATCATACGCATTCATTACCCGGAGGGACTGCAATTAGTTGCACGTCTATCATATTGACTCTTCTTCGACTAATTGCAAGACTTCTGTCGATCCAAGGCATGTTTATTACAATTCGCTGAGAAATTGCATCTAAAACATCCAGTTAACTCAATATTTTATAGCAACCAGCAAAAAAATTACGAATTGCAATCAATCAAAGAGTACATCTTACGAGTCCGGCATTTTTCGAATTGCCTTTCACCAGTTCGGCAAAATTTCAACACCTTTTTTCCAGTTCGGCATTCTGTCAATTACCTTCTTTGTCAGATGTTGAAAGTGCCAGTGATATGATTTTCGAGTTTTACATTTATTAATCCTTGTACAGCCATCTGTGACGACAACAACGATCATGTGTTTTCTTAGCTTCACATCTTGTTTCGCTAGAAGTTATGTGATGAAATTATCTAAAATATTTAAGCTAGTAAATTTTCTGCATGCTTTAAGTACTACTCTGTATTGTATTTGTGCTCTTTTTTCGTTACTCCAGACCACTTCAGTAAATGTTGTGTCGATTGAGCATAAAATATATAGCCTTGACGACTCTACTGCATTATACCCCTCCCCCCAATGTAACTGCCACAAAATACGTGTACCGCCCTTAACCTATTTTAATGCCCTAAAAAGGGTAAAGCGAGTCGTTTTGGGCCGGTACTTTGCGGTTAAGGCAGTTTTTTCTGCGACCCATTTGTGCAATTCCTCGCCCTTTTTTTTTGCCCTTTTACCATGTTTTTCTCACTGGACCATGACAAAAAAAAGGCCTGAAATGCATTTATTTCTCCAGAATCTTGCTCGGATTCATCTCACAGGTAAGTCTGTGTGCGCATCTCTGACTCTTAAACCCCCGTCGCCTTCTTACAGGGGGGACGGGGGCTTGCAATTGAGATGCGCACACAAGCATACCTGAGACATAAATCATTCGAAAAACAAGGTGATGAGTGGTATAAACGATCGGGGGTGGTATAAAGCTTTCAACTATCAGATAAATTACGGTGAAATCAGTTTTGCAGGGATGAGAAATTGCATGGCAATCATGGAAAGTGCATGTAGAACTGTTTTCTCAAAAACTTATTATTTGAAAAAAAAACGTATTTCTGTTCAAACAACGATTTTTTGTGGCGAAACGAGCAAGTGGAAGGCAGAAACAAAAGCCAACCTTATTAGCATGCTAATTGAGTTATCTTTTTCAGTCTCGCAAAAAACAATAAATTCACGGCCATCATTAATTTGGTGAAACGAAAATGGCCGAGCAGTTGTTTTTAGCATGATGTTTGGCTCTCAAACTTCCTGTTCCACTTTAAGCAGGAGAGGCACTTATCATGCCAGTCTTGAACACATTGTTGTGCTCCACCTAGCCATCCCCATCCCTCCCCAATGCCCCTCCTCCCTTCCACCCCAGCCAATTATTAATTTATTTTAGGCAAGTTGCACATCCACACACAATTACTTATGCACTTTTTATTCATTTCGCAAAGTCCCTCCATCTATCTAACCATTATCCATCCGTTTATTTATTCACCCAGCAATTAATTAGCCACCAAGTCCCAAATTTAACTTTTTTGCTGCAAATACATCTCTTAAGAATAAGTGCAATTTATGCTTAACTAATTATCACTCAATTTACGAAAGAAAAATGGCAGCAGCAATAAATAATGTATTTTTCGCCTCTTTTTCCCAGCGAAAGCTCTTTGTTACCAAGCAAGCGACACATTAAAAATAGTCTATGCCCTTGTCCAAAGGCATGAATAATCGTTTCTGTACTTCCTCGTCCATTCCGGATTGTATTTCGTCACTCTTCCCTTCGGCTTGTCGTGTGAAATTTGTCGCTTTTTATTCGTATTCACAGCTAGCTCCTAAATAAAGGGATGTAAACAGATGGGAAAAAGCAAACCTCTTCGCCTGACAACTATCTGAATCCCTGACTTCTTCTTTGACAACAGCATTCTGCGACAATATTTGAGCTGCTTTGAGGAGTTTGTCCATGATGCCAAATCCAAAAGTAGATCAATGTTGATAATCGAGCATAATTCCAAGAAAAAAGCGATAGAAAAGCGGCACAATGAGCAAAGGCATTTTAAAAATTTAAGCAGCAAGATAGCTAAAAAATGCGGTAAATGCCGCTTTTAAGCGGCGATCTGGCATCCCTGAGTGAGCCTAATGTGTGCCATACAACGCCAATATTATTCGTTGTATGTGCAGACATTATACGCGTACTGAATGTACCAGGATTTTAACTGACATTTGCGAACTCACAAGGGACACTCCCAAACTGTCTCATCACTCGTAAAAGAAAAATGTAGCTTAAAATGTTCACCGTAGTCGACTTACTTAGCGAAATATCAAGGGTTTTCCCCACCAGCAAGAAAAATTGGGGTGATGAGGCTTGAGAAAGTTATAAAAACAGCTTGCTTCTCCCTATGGTTTTTTTCAAGTAAATTTCAATTTTTCGCCAATTTTATGCGATAACTTTTTGACCAATTTAATTTAGTCCGCAGTCTTTGTATTTATTCATCGCATCAGTGGTGATCAACAACAAAGTGCTTGAAGCACAAAGAAGTAGCACAGCAAGCACACTTTACAAGATATTTTTTCCTACAGTTAGACTTCGAATTGATTGGGTCGTCTTTTGGACAGTATTGCGACGACGTGCTGAACTCAGGTGGCCGATCTTCATAATACCCAGATAGGTGCCACGCACATTGAAGGAAGAAGACAAAACTCTAATTATGGACAAAGCTGACCAACTTTTCAATGTTTTGAAGAATAGAGAGTATGAATTCTGGCTGCCTTCTTCTTATGGAATCCGAAACCACTCGATAAAATTGTTTGAATTGTCGATTGTAGAAAACATCGACATATTCGATCATCTTTATCATCAATCATCTTTGCAGTTTTCATCTATAAGTCCTGCAAAAGAGTCATGCAGAATGGTTATTAAAACACAAACAACAGTTACTGATTATTCTGTCAATCATGTGGACCTCCTTGACCTTCGCTTTTGTTCGAAGTTATTTCAGCTTTTTTTTTATTTTATCTCTCACGACAACGCTCATTTTTCTAAAATCAATGATAAAGATAATAAACAGCATTCCTGAAAGTATAAAGTCAGCCAGGATATCTTATGAAATTGGCAAAAAAGTGAAATTTACTCAACAAAAACCACAGGGATTAATCATCAATCAATTAAAAGGAGCAAGCTGTTTTTCTCAACTCTCTCAAGCCTCATTGCCCCAATTTTTCTTGTTAGTGGAAAAAAACCCTTGAAATTTCAGCAAGTCGACTACGGCGAACATTTTAAGCTACATTTTTTTTACGAATGATAAGACAGTTCTGTAATCCTCCCTCTCCCTCGAAGTCGCGACGGTCAATGGTCAACAAATTTTGACTGCCCAACCACCCCACAATTGGGTACTGACACCATAGTCAAAAATTTAGCTGAGATTTTAGGGCTATATTTTTGAGTGTGGTGTCAGTACCCAATTGTTGGATGGTTGAGCCGTAAAAAATGGTTGACCACCGACCGTCGTGACGAAAGAGGGGGAGGATTAATAGAGGTTGTACGGCGTACCATAATCAGCTTTATAGTAATAATAATAATATTCTAGTCTTAACACACTTAGGCACAACACATACTCAAATTTAATTGTTAAAAATTTTACTATAAATTCCTACATATGACCTCCTGATAATCATTTGCCTTGACCCCGATAAAGAACGGATGCAAGAAAATGGATGAGACTCCATCCAGACTGTCCCTAAAGCAGATTAATAGGGAGCAGCAATATCAAGCGCTTCAAGAAAGCAGGACAGGTGTTTTTCTCTTCAAGCATAAAAAACTCACCTACATAGCCATTTGTGTCCTAAATTTCTCTATTTCTGTGTGCTTCTAAGTGATGAATGACTTCGAAAGTTGAATCTCTAATTTAGGGTCATAATTTGGGGTTTTTCTGAGTAAATAACAGTGCAGTAAAAACAATTTGTAACTTTACGGCTAATAAAAGAACCTTATAGAAGCGGAAAATGGATGACTGGCTTGTCGGCTAACAGCTTGCCCATTAATTGACTATTGCTGGTTACTGTGGTGAGGACAGCTGGTTTTGTTAGTGATGGAGGGCGTGCACCACCCTTATTCCGCCCCTACTTCTGCACTTCGCAATACACCTGTTGCTGCAACACAACACCTTCTTGGTATTACATACTTAAAAAAATTAGAATATCGAAGTGTTTGGCAAGAAGCCGTCTTTCACCTTGTTTCAATTGTTTTTGTTGTTGTTGTTGCAGCAGGTTAGGAAGAGTCACCGGAGTGTTAATAATTAATCACATGACATATTAATTGAATAACACACCTTTGGTAAGTTCAATTCTCGGCCCAAACTGTTATGCTTTAGTGTCAGTTTCTTTTTTTACTCAATTAATCTAACGCTTTTTTGGATTAGAGTAGACGAAAGAGCATTCTTCATATTTTAAAGTGCTTGAGATAAAGTGAGGTTTTGCACTTGAGCTCTCACTTCTGCTCTCCATGTACTCCATCTTACAGGCGTCCCAAAATTGACGAGTTGTTCTCCACCCAAAATTTTTTACAGCTAGAAGGAATGTACAGTCGACTCTCGATATAAGAGCACCCATTGGGACCGACAGTTTGTGCTCTTATAGCGAGAGTGCTCTTATAGCGAAGGTAAACTTTGTCTGTTTTACAGTCTTTATCGGCCGACCAAATTTTTTTTTAGTGCTCTTATACCGAGAGTGCTCTTATAGCGAAGTGCTCTTATACAGTTGAAACTCGATTTAACATAATTCAAGGGACCACCAAAAAGATTATGTTAAATCGAGTTTATGTTAAATCGAGTTTTATGTTAAATCGAATTTTATTTTCTTTAACCACCTCCAAATTTATGTTATATCGAGTTTCCACCACAAAATAGCTTTAAAATCACCAGTAATATAGACTGCGTTTTATTCATTCAACAAAGATATAACATTCAAACAAACAATCAAAGATTGGGCATAAAATAATTCAAAAGACTCTCTTGTTTCAATCTCCTTACTCGTTCTTTGGCCAGCACATCATCCACTTCGTCGCACAATAGTTGAATCACGGGATTTGGCATTTGAGTTTGCATAGCGTTGAAGAATCCTCAAAGCTTCGGGTGCTTCTCGGGATGTAACTGGCGGTTCCGGTTCTTCCTCGATCTCCATTACCTCTGTGTCACTGAAAAGAAAAAAGCGTTCCACCAGTTGCGAGCTGATCATCAATGGCCAAGTAATCGTCTAGACCCTCTTCCGCCAATTTCAGCCGCTGCAGCCTTGCCCAGAGGATGCTCAGCTCGTCGATCGGATCACCTTCAGCCGGTTTAAGCCGGTTGCACTTCCTCGCCCATCAGCTCCGCAATTTGTTCTTCTTCAACCTTCACAAAACCGGCCTTTTTGAAGTCAGACTTGGCGTCGAAAGCG
>BBSZ01014994.1:0-25743 GCA_000981365.1 Subanguina moxae | reverse complement strand
TGAAGGTAGTTCAATAGTTGAAGGTAGTTCAATAGTCGAAGGTAGTTCAATAGTCGAAGGTAGTTCAATAGTCGACGGTAGTTCAATAGTTGAAGGTAGTTCAATAGTCGAAGGTAGTTCAATAGTCGACGGTAGTTCAATAGTTGAAGGTAGTTCAATAGTCGAATTCAAAACCGACATTAATTATGCACCCACCCGATAGTTCCCCCGCTCTTACCATACCATTAATTTTCTACTTCTCAAAAGCTGGTCTTCAATGATAAAAAGGGTCAGAAAATAGCTCTCTTATCACTTTCAGTATGTTAAAAAATGCTTAGGAGGGACTAAAACAACAGGAGAAAAATAAACAATGCAAAAAAAACAAGAAAGGGAGAGGGCAGTATAAACGGCACAAGCGCCGTGATTTTTTTTTTTTTCAGCTTAGTGTGGGAGAGGAAGAAAAATTAGTTGTTGATGTATTATTTGTATCTAAACTTTAGTTTGTTTTTCTCTTTTTTACTTTCTTTGTGTAATTTCTTGTTTATCTTGACATAGAGCAAACAAAAAATAATAATTATACAAACGTTGAGAAATTATTGGGCAAAACGAACAAAACAATGGCAAAATTGGGAATTTTGTGGTTCTTGTTGTATTCAGCCGAGCAGCATACAAATTTTTGACGTAACCAATAGTTTTGAAGAATGTCTCTTTTTGTGTTTAATTCATTATTTGTACGAACTACACAAAAAATTTGTTTTTGCCCTGCTCTAGTTTATTTTTGATTTTAGATATGGGTTTTTCATCATGTGAGCTTCCTACCCTTTTAGAGCCTTTATTTTTGTTTGAACTAGAGCAGGTGGTTGGTGCTCAACTTGATAAATAGGGCTGGAAATGTGCTGCCTGTATTTGATCCACTAGGAACTGTTTTCTCTCTTTTTCTAGATTTTGTATTTTTTAGTTATCAGCTTGCCTTTCTGTGCGCGCATCTCAAACCTTTCGATCCTTACGCGGGCGGCGGCGGCTTGGAGTTGAGATGCGCACAGAAGCATACCTGAGACATAAATTATACATAAATGGTTACTGGGAAATCAATGGGGTGGGGCGTATATCCTAGTAGCACCAAAAAGCTTATAAGGTAGTGTCCTAAGTCGTGCAATTTTTTTGTTCAAAGCTTTAATTGTTTCTGACATACTTCGCCGAAAGCAGTGGGTCGAGAAGAATGCAAATACCAGGATCACAGCTGAAGTCTATTAATAACAATTAAAAAAAGGTTAAAGAAGCCTCGTCTCGGGATCGTCCTCATCGAAAGAACACGGATGTGCTTTTTCCTCCACAACAACACTAAGCCTTACACCAGATTCTGCGTCAGGGGCATTCAAAAGCTGGGAAAATTGGGAAAAAGTGTCAGAATTCGAAAGAGATTACCTTTTGTTGATTGGTTGTTATGACGTCTTACATAAAAAGTAAAAAAAGAATATTGCTAAATCAACCTTCAAAGAAAAGCCGCAGTACTTATGACACTACCTATTAGTTGCTACTGCTTATTAATCAAGCGGTTTCATCATTAAATAAGGTAATAGGTGTGGTTTAGCCCGTAAAATCAACCATTTACCTCATCAAAAATTTTCAATTTAATTACTTCATTCCTTTTTATCAACTAGTGGCTTTGGACCTCTTCTTTCTAGCAGTTGACTCAATGTTGTTGAAAAAAAAATTAGGAGAAAAGGGTATTTGAATGCGGCAAAGGGTTATTGCCGTAAAAAACCTTTGTCTACAACTTTTTCCGACAACATTGAGTCAATCAATATTGCGACTCTACTGGATTACACCCATCCCCCTCCCTCAAAGTTATACGGTAGAGCACCGTATGGAATCGTTGACCACCGAGCGTGATGACGAGAGAGGGGGGAGGATTAATAGAGGCTCTACGGTATACCCCTCCCCCAGAGTACTTGGGTTTTTTAGGCATATTGACCATATAAGAAGCATTCTTTCACCATGTATAGCTGTATATAGGAAGAGAAAGGGGGCCACTTTCTAAGGAGGGCCCATTCGAGAAGGAAAAGGGCTACTCGCCCATATTTGGTAAGTGACTAATTTGACGGGACAAACTACCTATTTCCTATAACTAATAGGTTTGAAATTAGCAAGTATAATATTTTACTTTTATTTCTGCAATAAAAAATGCAAAGAGTTCGCTATTAGCAATTGAATACTACAAAATAAGCGAAAGAAAAAATTATTTTAAATAGCTAGCCTTTTGATATTGCCAACACCGCCTAGAGTCCAGTCCAAATGAACTCTCCTTCGTATCAGTATTTTTTTTTTCTCCTAATACGTCATTTTCGCCTTTTTCTTTGAAATTCAACCAGTGTATTAGCCAAGCAACTAGCTAGGCTCTTGCTAGTTATTACATGAGTGTGAATAGTTTCCTACAAACTTTCCATTAAGTATTCTGTTGCTAATCACAACTTTTTTGCTTCTTTTAAAAGCTAATTTCTGATTATGATATGTGTCCTATTAGACAGAGTGTTTGATGTCATTTGAAAGCCCTTTTCTCCTCTTTTGTTTGATATATAATGACTTCCATATTAATTGAACTTATGTTTAGAAATGAGCGATTTAAGACCGACTGATTATCAAGCTCCATCAGCAAGGGCAAAGCCAGACTGTCGGGCTTCTCGGAGTTCTGCAAAACAACAGTTCAAAGCGCTATAAATCGATTTGAAGAAACAGAAAGCAACACGGACCGAGCAAGAAACGACAGACCGGTCACCGCCAACAATTAGATCAAGCGCCGAAAGATGAACAGGAAGGTGTGCCACTACGGAGGTCATCAGGAAGCTTAAGCTTATTGTTATTTGTTGTTGTTTAAATAAAGTTATATACCACTTTGTAGATGAGAAAAAGGGCTTCCAAATGACACCAAACACACTGTTTGATAAAGCACACATCATAATTAGAAATAACATATTGCCTCGCCCGGTAAAATACCCACCTCTATATATCTAATTGGTAAGAAACATCTCTTTGGGTATAATTGGTCGCTTCTAGGCCAACCACGTCGAGCAAGCTTCCGGCCTCAAGACATAGAAAACCATGTGAAAGGGATAGAAAAGAGTATTTTCATTTTTTATTTAATTTTTTATTCTTTCTCTTCTCATTTTCGATAAAAGATAAGCTGCTCAACGCTCTTTTTGTGTTTATATCGCAGAAAAGAGTAATTAGAACAGATTAGGATTTATATTAATATCAAAATGTCTCTTGAGATTTTCCATAAAAAGAGTAAATATTTACGATGAAAATGTAGATTCAACGTAAATGAAGGTCTACAAAGAAAAAAACCCAATCTCTTTCGTCTGCCTTTTTTGCATATAAAAAAATCATGGCCAAATACCCTATTTCCTCTAATAAGCGCCTCGCCCCCCCCCCCAATTCAAAATCGTTTTTTTTGGCATTGTGTTTTTGACCTACTTTTTAGTGGACTACTCTCTGGAGAATTACCACTTAAATTGTAGCTTATTGTTTCACCTACAATTTGCGTGGTGACTTGCCTGAGAGTTGCCCGCAAAAAGTAGGTCGAAAACACAATGCCAAAAACACGATTTTGAATTAGCGCGGGAGTATCTATTAGAGGAAATACGGTAATATTAATTTTTTTTATTTATTTTTTAAACTGTGTTTAGTTTAAACTTTGTATCATCTAAGTTTTTAAATCGGCGAGCAAAAAACAATGTAGGTGTTTTTGCCGTTGTCATGGAAAAACACAAAAGGCTTATGCATTTCGTGTTTCTCCCAAACACCGGCAAAAACACTTGTATTGTTTTCTGCTCTCGGATTTCAAATTTAAACATAGTCTAATTTTTTTTTTGTGAAAATCTTTTTTGATTTAGAGCCCAGGCATACAACTAAGCCTTAGGCTTATGCTAGGCCAGCATAGGTTAGTCATGAACCACTAAATATAGGTCAAACAGCCTAAGCGCTGAGTCTCGGCTAACCTATGTTGGCCTAGCCTAAGCATAGGGTTTGGTCGTATGCCTGGTGTCAAACTAAGTCCTAGGCTAGGCCAGCGTAGGTTAGCCTGTCCAACTAAGCTTATTGATTCACGGCTAGCCTACGTTTTAGTAGATTAAGTTAAGTTTTGGGCGGGGTGTTATAATTCAGTAGAGTCAAAATTTTAATACCAATCCAGTTAGTCTATGTAGCAAAATGTAGAAAATTGACTCTAGCACAAAAAATGTGATGGAGTAAAGTCTAGCCGCCTATTTATGGTAGAAAAGAAAAACTTTTTTACATCTATAATAATACATTTGTTTGTCCAAAAAGTGCTTTAATGGCTTTTTTTGGTCTCGTTCGTGCTCCTCTCGGTTTGGTCGAGGAGGGTTTGTAGTAATTAAAATTTTTTTGCAACCATTGCTGCAATCACTAGACTATCATCATGGCACCTGCTTTTAAAATTCTAAAAAGCCCTCAAATGGTGCTTCCTTGCGCCAACCTAACACCAGTAAAGTTGTGGGTACAGGGTGGATTTCTAGCGCAAATGAAATATTTTTACTTTCATTCCTAAAAGCCTACATACAGCGCCAAAGCTTCGGGCGCTTTGCCAACCTTTCCAACATTTTTATAAATATTTTTAGACACTACTGTATTATATACCCCACCCCCACCCAATGTTTATGCCCTTCCCTTCAAAAATAATATACCCTCTGCCCTTGAAAGTTCTACGGGTCTTCTAGGTGCATTAGGCATATAAGAAGCATAGGGATTTAAGGCTGTATAGGGAGAGGAAGGGACAATTAAAGGACCACTTTCTAAGGAGTGCCTATTCAGGTAAAAAGAGAAGGTTTTGTATCCCTTACAAGGACCTACCGCATAGAAAATCTCTGTCATGCATGCTATTTTCATGCATCCACAGCTTCTTCTCCAGTCATTTGTGTCTCAGGTATGCTTGTATTGCGCATCTCAACTGCAAGCCCTCGTCGTCGGGCTTGAGAGTTAGACTTACCTATGAGATTTACCTATGGCTTACCTAGATGAATCCGAGCAAGATTCTGGAGAAATAAATGCATTTCAGGCCTTTTTTGCCACAGTCCAGTGAGAAAGACATGGTAAAAGGGCGAAAAAATTGCACAAATACTACCTTAAAACCGCAAAACACAAGGCCACTCACCAAACACTCTCCTTGCCGTAAACCACTCGGCCAAACCACTCGCTTCACCTTTTTTTTGTTGGTATTAAAGTAGCCTAGGGGCGGATGGGACACGTCTTTAGCGGCAGTTACATTTTTTTTTCATGGAAGGGGATGTGTTGTATAATCCAGTTGAGTAATCACTAATCGTAATTGCTAAAAAATTAATCTTCCGACAAACACCTGTGCAAAAAAAATTGTCCACAAGAGGCGAAGCCAAGCAAAGAGCCATTGTTTAGTTTCCTAGCCTCTTTTATTGGTGTCAGGTTTGAGAAAAAACCTGCTCCAGTCGCAACAACACAACAAGTCCTCCTCATTAGGGCCTCCCTATTCATATATTCGGGTTGAGCGGAATTAATTTTGTGCACACGACCCTTTTTCCACCCAACTCTGGGCTGACATTGTGGAAGCGGATGACTTTGCTTGCACTTTCAAAACATTTCACATGGTGGTGGTAGAAGGTGGAGGGTATTATGTGACTTGGAGATTACGTCAAGACCTTTTCGGCAAATTAAGCCGTCAAAGGGCTGATTCCCTTTCTTTTTCTCCGGCTAAAGTTAAATCTTGTAAATCGGCTCTTTTAAAACATTCCCGCCTTGAGCTATGCATGATAGGCCGCTTATGACTCTGGCAACAACAACACCACCAAATTAAATAGCTTGTGAGTGTATGTTTGCAATTTAAAAACAACTATTTTTGTCTATCTATTTCTATATTTCTGTCCCTTGTTCCTTTTTTGTTAACCTTGTTTAATTAGTCTCATGCATTAGTTTGAAAAACATTTTGATATAGCAAAAGAAAAAGTAAAACTAATTGTTTATATTGCCTTTTCCCCTTTTCAATTCAAATTTGTTTTCTTGGCATTGTGTTTTTGGTCAACTTTTTGCAGACAACTCTTAGGGAAGTTGACATCTTACTTGTAGCTAGGTTGATAAGCTACAATTTGAGTGGTAACTTGCCTGTGAGCCGTCTGCAAAAAATGAGCCAAAAACACAATGCCAAGAAAACAGGACTTTGAATTTGACGTTATATCGGGGGGCCGTTATATCGAGAGTTTACTGTATTTTGTTAGTTCCTTCATATTTTTGAACAAAAGTACTTATTTTTGAAAGAAATTGTCTATTCTGAGACGTCCCAGTAGTGAAAATGTTTTGAGGAATTTGAATTTGAAAGAAAATTTGTAAAAAAGTGGCTTGGTTGTTGAGATACCACATTTTTTCTAATAAGAGCCCCTCTAAGTTCAAAGATGCGTGTTTGTGGCATTGTGTTTTTGAGCTATATTTTGTACATGTCTAATAGGCATCTTACATACCAAAATGTAGCCTAGATTTTAAGCTACATTTTAGTGCATAAGATGCCTATTAGACACCGACAGAATGTAAGTCAAACAACACACATTTTTGAATTTAGACGGTATGACCATAAGTTGGACAACCTTTGACTATGGAACACCGACCACCTTACTTGCAGCCATATCTCGGCAACCAAGCCATTTTTCTATTCAGATTCGGATTTCTTCGGAAATTTTGACTACCAGGGAGTCTTAGAATAAAAAAAATCTTACAAAAGTGGCTACTATTATTCAAACTATCAAAAAATTTGGAAAAAAAACCTCGATCACGTGTCAGCGATAGCTATCTCCTCATCAACCAATTGTCTAAATATTTTTTCATATCAGGTGCCGTTGTGCCAACACTCTGCTGTGCATAAATTGCTTTGACATGTTTTTTTTTGGTATACAAAAAAAAAATTAGCGTCAGAGGTGTTTTCAGGCCAATAATTCAAAAATGGGGTGGGGATGTGACCTATTCAGTAAGTGGAGGGAGCTCTGGCTTAGAGCAACAACATTGTTTTCTCTCACCATATCTTAGGCATGTGCACATACTTGCTGCTAATTAACACAGCCAAAAGGGGAGGAGTTTGCTAAAGCTTTTCACTCCATTAATTCCCCACTATATAAGCTAGGCATATCTAAGGCACTCTTGCAAAACACCTCCTCTATTCGTTCGAATATGGGCACTTGTAAGCATTTTACCAGCCAAAATGTGGTGGTTCACCAAGCTTTAGTCCACTCACTCCCACTGGGCATTTATGAACAGGTAATTTTGCTCTCATTTGACCCTTGCAACAATGGCATCGTTTGGCTTGTTGGCCCTCTGGCTATATACTCCCAGATTTACTCCCTTAAATAATTAGATTGGGGCGGGGGGTGGTGGGGTGGTGCACAGGGCTGCATATTTGCGTGCATTAGTCCATTTTTCAACGCATTATCTGGATGCTTAGTGGGATTGCCTTTTGTTTTCTTATCATGGAGGAACAAATTTAATTTCATTAACTCCAATCTGCCTTTCTCCTTTTTGAGAGCTGTATATGTATACTACTAATACCTTGGGCATTCCTCTTTTTGCCTTTTATGGCGATAGTTTACACGAGAAATTGAATTATTTAGTGCTTGGCATAAAACAGAAACACTATTTCTTCCGTAGCTTATTGCTTCATTGCCAAACATTTAGACTTTATGATACTACTGTATTATACACGACCTCCACCCAAAAGTTTTATGCACCTATTTGCTATTTGTGCAACCCATTGACTTTTGGTAATCTTCTCTTATATTATGATCTTCAGCTTGGGGTTCGAAATTCTGACTCTCTTCTCTGTCTTTGGTGTCGTCTTTTAGCTCTGGCCTTTGGGAATCTTCTCTTTTGTTCTAATCTTCAGCTTTGGGTTCAAAATTCTGGCTTTCTTCTCCGTTCTAGCTGTCGTCTTCTAGCTTTGGCCTTTGGTAATCTTCTCTTATATTCTGATCTTCAGCTTGAGGTTTGAAATTCTGACTCTCTTCTCTATCTTTGGTGTCGTCTTCTAGCTCTGGCCTTTGGTAATCTTCTCTTTTGTTATCATTTTCTGCCGAGGGCTTCCCGCACAGTCATAGTAGCTGAACCGATTTCTTCTTCGGAATGCGTCGCTTCGTCAGAACTGCTGCGTACGTCATTGATCTGTAAAAAGGAAATGATTTAAAAAACTATAAATAGTGCCTCAAAAACATTTAAAGTGTCACTGGCTTACCACAGATGACCTCACAAATTGAGCTAAAACACAAATATGAACCAAATAATATTCAGATGATGAACGAGCCGACGACAGAGTGGCGCCATCCAGTTCCCCTGCACCACGGCGCATTCAAAGTACAGTCGTCGCCCAACAAGATCTTCAGCGGTAGATTGCCTTCCTCCAGCACCGCCACCAACCGACCTATGGGCAACAGTGCCTGCAAAATGCCAGCTCCCACCACCAATGGTCTGCTCAACTTCCACTCCATCTCCAACAGATTTGGTAGCCTGAAAAAGACAGTCGACCACTCTTCAGCCGGGCAATCAAGAGAGGTGCGCAAAACTACGGCCAACCTCAACAAAAAAGCCGGTCCGACTGCCAATGCCAACAACATCAACAATAATGTGATGGACAAGCCGAGCTTGCTCGACTACACAACCACTGGATCATCCTCTTCCAATTCCGGCGTGGAGTACAAGAGGAGGTGAGATGGTTAAAAGAAAATTAAGCAAAGCTTCCTCCAAGTCAAAACTCCGAGGGGGTATAAAATGGACGAAAATAACTGCTCCCCAATGCTCCAAAGTGACCCCAATGATATTTATGAAAGAATGGACTAAATCTCTTAATCTTTCAGGCATAGATGCACCCTTCCGTCCATAACAACCACAACAAGTAAGACTATTTTGGTGGTAGACACTTTTTTTTTCTGGACCTCTTTCCTATTGGAAGCCAGACTTTTGACAAGTGAGCTGTGAAATGTCTTGAAACATTTTTCTCAAGTGTTGTGGAGAGCACTCGCAACAGACAAACCACTCGTTACTCCCCATTCTTCATTGCCAAGGGCTTTCGCTTTTACATTTTGTAGGCCTCGTGATAGAAAGTCGGTTTATGGGGTAAAAACGACAGCTGGTCATGGTTTTTTCCGATGTTTTTGAATAAAACTACCCATTTTTGAAAGAATTTGTTTATTCTGAGACCTCCAAGTGGTCAAAATCTCCTCAGGAATCCGAATCTGAAAGCAGAATTGAGAAAAGTGGCTTGGTTGATGAGATATGATCAAAATTTTGAGTACCTTTGACTATGGAACACCGACCACCTTACTTGCAGCCATATATCGGCAATCCAGCTACTTTTCTTAAATTCTGCCTAGCTTTCGACCCAGCATTTCCAAATAGCTCTTAGGCGAGTCAACAAGTGAAGCACTAAAAGGAAGAAAAATAAACCTTATGATCCAAGAAAAGAGGCTTTTCAAAAGGCTAGCATATTAATTTCAGAAAAAAAAATATTTACCTATTTGGGTGTAGAAAGCAAAAACAAAGGTAATTTCTCATATTTTCAGCAGATACCACCACCTCCGACTACAGCAATGGGACAGTTGATTCGGCGGAACAGCAGAGACAACTCTCCTCCATCGACTATCACTTGCTGTATGCGGATTCCGCCCCAGCATCCGACACCAACGACGACGGCTCCTCGTTGGCTGTGGATGATGGCGCCAAGCCTGCCAGCAAAGAAAAGGACCACTCTAAGGACAGCTGCAAGGGTCATTCATGTGTGAGAAGGGTGGCTTCATTCACCTACTCCCCGCAAGGCCGCACTGAGAAGCACAATAAGCGTGAGAATATGTCAAGCAAAAAGTTCACATTGTAGGTTTTTAAGAGCTATACTCAATAAATCCTTGGGCAGGCAGGTCTAAACAGTGCCACCCCAACATCCATTTGGTCAATTTTACCTAAGCAGCTAGACCCACGATTTGGACAAACCTTCGAATGTATTGCACATGCACGAAAATTTTTTACCACACAACATATGGAGCCTCTTTTAGTGGTCCAATCGGCAAAACATTCAACTATCTGAAGCAAAAAGTGGACACTGCCATCTCTACTTCCGCTCTGTACCCCACCAAAGAAGAGTGCAGACTCTGGCAAGACTCTTTTGAGGCACTGCTCAACCACAAATGTGAGTTTGCAAATTTTTTTTTAAAGCAGTATGCTTCTGCCGCTCAGCAAGACCGTGTGTCCCAAAAATTTGGGATGGAAATTAAAAAGTGAGTCTCCCACAGGGTGTTCTCTTGTCTGGCGACCACAAATTTATGGGTGGTACCCTCTCATAATTTTGGTTTTGCATTGGTTTCTCAAGGCAAGCTGTGTTTTGGTGTGTTTTCAAACCTCAAGTACAATCCTTCGCATATAATTAAGCAAAACAGTATGTTTACAAAGGACTGTCTATCTAGCAATGTCATGAATAATCCATCAACAATAATAAAAATTTCAATAACATGATAAAAGAAGAAACTTTCTCTGACCTTCAGTGTGTCTTCTCAAACCCAGCACTTTGAACTCGTTCAATTCTTATATATACACTGCATTTTCAGAGTTGCTTAAAGCAGTATTTAAGCCCTAGGAAACATTCTTTCCCCAAATTTAGTTGTAAAAACACCACAGTCTTGTTCAGAAATACGCTTTTTTTTTCGAAAAAGCTTTGTACTTGCTGTTTTTTCATAAAGACTAACCAGCCAATTTGTTTGTAGTTGGCTGCCTACTGTTCCGCCAATTTGTGAAACTCGAGTTCAGGTTGTTGTTTTTTTTCAACCTTTTTATTGGCAGAGTACAAATTGTTGAGACGAACAGTTTTAGCATGGAAAACCTGGAATTTTGGCTGGAATGTGAGGAGTTCAGAAAAATGAAGGAGGGAAAGAAGCCAACTATTCAAAAGGCCCAAAGCATATTTGACACCTTCGTCAAGGATGGAGGCATTAAGGAGGTAGGTATCACCAACTTCCCAGCTTTTTGTTTCTGGATAATAGCAGTGGCTAAGAGCCCGCAGAGAGAATTGATCCCTACTAGTCTGGTTAGTCGAGTCCCAATAAACCGGCACCCCTGGGCACTGGCCCGACATGCCGGCCTGTTGCAAGATGCTGGATTTTTGGAGAAAGAGCTAGCAATAAACATTTATCCAAAATACTGGCTCAAAGAAGGCATTCAAAGCAATTAGATGCGAGAAGTTAGATATGAGTACCCAGCATACAGTCCACCCTCGATAGCCCTGCATGCTCAGCGACCAGGCTCCTAGTGCCGAATTGTGGAGTGTATCCAATTACCGAGGTCCATTTTTCTCAATAAAACCGCATCTTAGGACCTAGCTTGGGCCGCCAAGTTATCCAGGGTGACGGATTAACGAGGAGCTGGATTTACGATGCTCTCGATTACTCGCAACCTTCGACAATTCGGAGCCTGGTACCTTGGGCTGTCGGCTAAGGAGGCACTCCAGTTGGAGGATACCCATTGATAAAATCGCAAAATGTAAAGACAGCCGAGCAATTCACCTATTTTTAGGTCAATCTGGACAGTGCCACCAAAGCCGCCACTAAGGCGGCTCTAGAAAGCGGCATTAGAGCGGACATTTTTAACCTGGCCCAGACCAAAATTGAACAGGTTGGTGCACAAAACCTTCAAAAAATCAAATAGATTATGCATTTTTTTTACAGCTTATGTCCAAAGACTCGTACCAGCGTTTCCTCAAGTCGGACATGTACTTGGAGCTGCTCAACGGCACTCCCACCGCCCACTTGCACGGTGATTTGCTAAAGGAGAGCGAGACCAGAGTGATCCTACGGACTGGAAGTGCCAGAGAGTCTCCCAACAGGAAAGCTGCTGTTCCCTATTCCTCCTCTAGAAGACACACCTGTGTGCCCGAAAACACCCTTGCTATTGCTGAATGAATGGAGCGCTTTTGCACTTGTAGACTTTAACGCAACTTAAATAGAAACCTGGACCAGAGAGGGCTAATGCAGTGCGCTTTTTTGAGAAAAATTTAGTATTTATTGTTAAGTATCGTGTAAATTAGATATTTTATTGTAATACATAATAAAGCTTTACTAGTTGGTGTTGGCCACATTTTTTTGCCCTATTTTGCCGAGTGATGCAAAAGTTCCCGACCATTTTTATAAGCTGACTTCTAATTACGATATCAGCGGCCCTATGCTCAACCAAAAGCTAAACATCAGAACAAAAGAGAAGAATACCCAAGGCTAGAGCCAGAAGACGACAGCAAAGACAGATAGGAGAGCCTTGTTGGTCGCTCTTTGGACCATATCGAGCGGAAAGCGACGCTATTCTCTCTGCAACCAATTGTTCAGCGTCGCGATTGTTCTGTGAGACATTGAATATGCCTTTTTGTTCAGTTCCGGCCACACAAACTAGTCCATCACGGTGAGACCATTGTCCGTCGTCGCCCCTGCTGATGACCTCCGTAGTGGCACACCTTCCTGTTCATCTTTCGGCGCTTGATCCAATTGTTGGCGGTGATCGGTGTACCGCTTCTTGCTCGGTCCGTGTTGCTTTCTGTTTCTTCAAATCGATTTATAGCGCTCTGAACTGTTGTTTTGCAGAACTCCGAAAAGCCCCACAGTCTGGCTTTGCCCTTGCTGATGGAGCTTGATAATCAGTCGGTCTTAAATCGCTCATTTCTAAACATAAGTTCAATCAATATGGGAGTCATTCTATATCAAACAAAAGAGGAGAAAAGGGCTTTCAAATGACATCAAACACTCTGTCTAATAGAGCACACGTCATAAAAGAAGTGGGGAACTTTTGCCTCACCCTCTATACTTGTGGTGGCGCCCAGCTGATTTTGTCTCAAAATGATATAAAATAGTAGTGAGTAGCCAGCTTTATTGTTTGTATCAATTGGGTTATGTGGCTTTTGTATGACATATCAGTAGACTCACATTTCCCTGTCTTATCAGTTTATCTTATAACTGAGGGAACAAACACTCATCTGACTGGTTTTGCCACTGCGGTTTGTTTCTCCTGCTCCCCGTCAATTGTCTGTGAAGATGAGGAGCACACCGGTTGTGTTTTTTCTATTCCTCCTTGCTATTCTCTCGTCTGGCACACTGTCTATTATTCTAACTCCAGAGAGCGATTATTTGGAGGATTCCCCCAATGTTTTTTACCCTCCCTACAAACGCAAACAGGGGGATCCAGGAAAGCCGTCAAACCCCATTGTTTTGAGTAGGTCTATTTTGTTAGCTTAAACTCTTTTGCCCTCTGAGCGTAAGCCTATTCAAAAAAGAACATATATAAACGCGTCTTTTCTTCGTCAATTCACTTCAAAAGGTTGGTGTTGCAGTTCCAGGTGATGGCGGAAGTCGGTTGCGAGCCAACCTAACCGGAAAACCAGCCACTGTGCACTACGTGTGCAGCAAAAAGACTTCCGACTTCTTCGACTTGTGGCTCAACTTTGAGCTGTTAGTGCCAATCACTATAGACTGCTGGGCAGACAACATGAAGTGGCCTTATTTTTCACCTCATTTTTTTACTTTTTCTCTTCTCTAGACTAGCTTTCAACACCACCGCCAACATTTCGGACAATGCACCTGGAGTGGATGTCGAAGTGACCGGGTGAGTGCTTTTGAACATAATTTTGTCTGAATCATGGGGTTGGGCGTTGAGGACAGCAAATCAGCAAACACCAAATCTTTGTTCTAGAATCATAGAAGAGTCTGGCTAAGCCTAGCACCGTGGGGATCGACCTTACAGTATCTACTTTGTGGGCGATATAGGACAGTTTTTTTTTCAAGTTTTTTGATAGTTATGAATAAAAGTAGCCATTTTATAAAGGATTTTTTTATTCTGAGACCTCCAAGTAGCCAAAATGTCCTCAGGAATCCGAATCAGAAAGCAGAAGTTAGAAAAATGGCTTGGTTGCCGAGATATGGCTGCAAATAAGGTGGTCGGTGTTCCATAGTCAAAGGTAGTCAAACTTTTGCTCATATCTAATCAACCAAACCACTTTTCGCAATTCTGTTTTCAGATTCAGATTCCTGAGGAGATTTTGACTACCGGGAGGTCTCAGAATAAACAACTTCTATAAAAAATGGGTACTTTTACTCAAAAACATCAAAAATGTCGGAAAAAACCATACCCAACCATTATTTCCCCTTTTTGGGGCTGTCGGTTTATCGAGCTCTTATTTCAGCCATTTTGACTGGCCGCTGACCAAACCACCGATTTATCGAAGTGTTGTTCTGCTTTAATAGAATGAAAAGCCTGAAACTTAATATTTTTGTGATTAGAGTCCGACTCAAGCGTGTAAATACGGTTGTTCAGGTTCGGCAACACGGATACAGTGGAATGGTTGGACTCTTCCAAGTGGTCACCAGGACTATATTTTGCCAACATTGTGGATGCCCTAGTCTCCTGGGGCTATACTAGAGGCAAAAATGTGGCTGGAGCTCCGTACGATTGGCGCAGATCTCCTCGTTAGTTGGAGTAGCTGTAAGAGACTAGTAATAGCAGTGGTTGTTTAGCCGAACTACAGGAGTACTACATCCAGCTGAAGACCCTGATAGAGATGCTCTATCGCTACAACAACAACCTCAGGGTGATCATCCTGGGCCACAGCATGGGCAATCCTGTAATGAACTACTTCTACCACAACTACGTGGACCAGGTGGCTAATGCTTACCCCTTCTTTTCTCAAATATATATGGTTTAGGCATGGAAGGACAGGTTCATTGAGGCACACATATCTCTGGCTGGGGTAAGCCTTACTTCTAAAGCTCTTATGGGTTATCTCCCAGCAAAATGAGGTCTTCATTTATCTTGTTCCTTATTCTGGGTCCAAGGGGTCAAGCACGTCCACCAGGACCACCGCTTCCCACTTGTCCAGAAGGTACACCGGGTTCAGGGGTCTCAGGGAGGGACCCTTTGTGTAGGGAGGTCTCAGGATTTTCACACATGCAGATCTAAGGAAAAAGGATCCTGCTACTACTTTAGAAGCTAAACTGATCCAAATCTTCTGACTTTAGGCTTGGGGTGGCTCATCACAAGTGGTCAAACTGTTTGCATCAGGTGGTTGCCTGTATTTTGTAGAAACTCTATATTTTTTTCTCTAGGCTACAACATGGACTACTACCGCATCATATTGCCACCCAGTGCTCTTAGAGGCATGCAGAGGTCCTTCACCAGCTCCGCCTATCTGATGCCCAGCCCACAACTGTGGAACAGTCGAGATATTCTGGCTGTAACTGCCAACAAGAACTACTCCACCCAGAATCTGGATGAATTTTTTGAAGACATTCAATATCCAGTCGGCAGAAGTCAGTATGCTCTGACTAAAAGTTCTCTGAGGTTGGACCCTCCTGGAGTCAAGGTCAGCCTTTTTGCTTTCCTGACTACCCTCTACGACACAAAAAAGTCTACAGGTGCATTGTGTGTATGGAGTAGACGTGAAGACAGCAGAACAGTTTGTGTGGGCCAAGGGCTACTTCCCCGACTACCAGCCGACCACCATTGTGTACGGGGATGGAGATGGAACTGGTCACTTGGCACACATTGAGTTTTTTTTATAGCCACCTAATGCCTCACATTTTCAGTCAATATTCGGTCTCTGGAAATCTGTAAACAGTGGAATGAGTCCAACAATGCTGGCCAGCATGTAAGTGGTGCTTTTTTGTGATTATTGTTTAAATGAGGCCGAGACTTGCAGACCCAGATCTACCCTTTGAGTAAGGCAGACCACATGAGCATTCTCAGAGATAAAAGAACCATTGATACTCTTCGTTCTATTCTCTACCCCTAAATCTCGTCATTTGTTTGTCTTTTTTGTATATAAGTGGAAGAAAAAGAACTTAATAAACAGTTATAAAACCGAACAACTTTGGCCAACCAACAACTTTGCTTACCACCTTACTACAGCAGCAAATATTTTTCAGACTAAGTATTTCTTTAGTAAAGACAGCCGATGGGTTTCATTCCCTCTCAACTTCTGATGTAATGAAACCCATCAAAAAATGTTATTGCAAAATATTTATATAAAAGAGCTCCCAGCATCTAGATGTCTAGAGCTAGATGAACACACTCCCGCTGGATTTACCGTCTCCTCTATAGTACCAGGAGTCTCTAAATGCATTCTCTGAGAATCTTTTTGACTACCTAGGTAGTCAAAAAATTTATTCTGAGATTTCCAGGTATACCTGGAAATCTCAGAATAAAAGAATTCTTCCAAAAATAGGTACTTTTATGCATAACGTATAAAAAAAATCATGGCCAACTGTCTTATGTCCTTTATCTTGCTCCCCTATAATTTTGGTCATGTCTCTCCCAACCAAGCCACTTTTAAGAATTTCGATGTTTTCAACCTCGGGTTAAAAACCACACTTACAACATCACATAAAGGAGCATTAATTAACAGCAGCAGAGGTTGTAAAAATTATAACAGAGGTTGTGACTTGATATAGTAGCAAGTTAATAAGGTCACCCTTAGGCTTAGGTTCCGCGGGAATTTAAGTTTCGAAAGTGCTGTGATAAGCAAGTTTCCTGCCCCTTTAAGACAAAAAAAGGTTGAGGAATGGTTGGTTATTGGTTAAGACAAGAAAAGCTCCTGTTATTGCAACCGAAATCAGCTTATTTCGTGTATCAGGTTGGATCAGTTCGAGAAACCACAAATTTTTCCGACACTGCACAACACTGCACAAGAATATTTCTCAGCTGGCTGCACTGAAAATAAAATCCACAAGATGCTTTTTTTTTTCTGTACAAGCATACTTTGTAAGCACACACACTGTGAACAACCATTGAGTGATTGCGTTAGGAGAACCAGCAGACAGGCAGGCAGGCATACAAATAGTGCTGGCTATAGCGCCAGCTGGCCATTTTTTTCTTTCCACCTTTGCACGAAGCTTGTGCTTATGCTATTTTTTGTGCTGCTTAACAGGGAGCCAACCTTGATGGCGTAGAGAGTCATTGAGTTGATTTAAGCATAGCGCATAACCTGTCTCTAAATCTTCAAATTTGCTATTGTCGGTATAGGTGACTTTGACCCAAGGTATGATCAATTTTTTGCCACTTATTCGCCTACCAAAATGTCGCCGAGTTGGAACCACGAGTTATGAACCACCTGCCTCAAAAAGTGTGACTACCGCTGAATATATGTCTTATCCGCTCCTTGACTATTTTAATACCCGAAAGGCGGTAAAGCAAGTTGTTGTGGCCTTCATGTTTACAGTTTGGGCTGCTATTTGTGCAACCCATTGACTTTTGGTCATCTTCTCTTATATTATCATCATCAACTCTAGGCTCAAAATTCAGGCTCTCTTCTCCGTTCTTATTGTCGTCTTCTAGCTCTGGCCTTTGGGAGTCTTCTCTTTCGTTCTGATCTTCAGCTTCGGGTTTAAAATTATGGCTCTATTCTCCGTTCTTGCTGTCGTCTTCTAGCTCTGGCCTTTGGGAATCTTCTCTTTTGCTCTGATCTTCAGCTTCGGGTTCAAAATCCAGGCTCTATTCTCCGTTCTTGCTGTCGTCTTCTGGCTCTGGCCTTCGATAAGGTCTGGTTAGATGATTTTTGTAATAAAGTAGTACTCAAAATTGTTTTGACAAAGATTTACGAGCAGAAAAAGAGTAGAATGGAAGAATAAAATCAATTTGATTGCAAGGGGATCACATCATGGTCTGCGCATATAGAGTCAATAAAGAACTGAAGCGATTAAAACGAAACTGCGAGTAAATAGTTTTGAAAGAGGCTCGCCCTTTTGTCAGTTTCACACAAACTGTTAGGGAGAGAGGCCATATTGTTTGTATGTGCACACACATGTGTGAACAAACCAAGATTGTTTGTTTTCCGTCATTTTTTAAAGTTTTTCTTTCCCACAAATTGTTGGCTATGACAGTAATGTGGAATTGTCTCGGCTTTTATTTGTAGCTTTTTCTCTGGTTTGGAGAGGCTTCTTGTGTGAGGGTAATTGCCAATTAGGAACACACATTTTTACCTGCTTGCTTTATATTTGTTTACTTGTTTCTCAACTTTTATTCATCATTTTTTTCAGCTGCCTTAAGATGTGTCTGTCTAGACTTGGACAAATAGTATATGGCTCTCTGGCTATGGTTTCAGTGGGTTTGATCCTAGCTTCAATGTTTACTCCAGGTTATTTGATTATTTTTTTGAATTTGCACAAGAGGCAGGGCAATAGTGTATATATAGATGCTGACATTTCCTAAGTCAAAAATTTGCGTATTTAGCCTTAGGACACCAAGACAACCTGCTATTTTCAGACCACAGAGCTGGAAATGCCGAATACCTATTGCTAACTTTTTGCCTTGGTCCTCCCCTCCCCCTTATTGATTTTTTGCATTAGCCCTAGCGTTAGCATCAACTTTTATGGCAGGAGCACACTATACCGCCTAGCTCTATCTTTTTTTACTTGAGCTCGGCAAAGAGACTTTTAAAACAAATTTTGTGAAGAGTCTTGCTTGTATTCATGTCTAAGGTATGTCTGTGTGCGCATCTCTAACTCTCAAGTTATCTTTCACCCCCTTCGGGGCGAGGCTTGGGATTGAAATACACACACACACACACACACACACACACACACACACACACACACACACACACACACACACAATTTTAGACTTTGCTAATTAAAGGGCTTAGCTAATGCTTGGGCTTTAGACCTAGATAGTCCTATGGTTTATGGCTAACCTATGCTGGTCTACTCTAAGCCTAGGACTTAGTTGTATGCCTGAGCTTAGATCTCTCAAAAACCGACTTTCTTTGACAAAAAGTGTGAAAAGCGGTTTTTCTTTATCGTTTTTAACATACTAGAAATGCTTAGAAGGGGCTAAAACAGGGGCCAAGGCAAATAATGGTACATATTTGTGAATAGGATCCACATGGACATCGTAGATTTAATGTTGTACATCCCTAAACAGTAGCACTTTAGGCTGGCGCCAATTGAAAGTCAAGATAAATGAAACCATCCACGAAGCTGAGTCCAAACTAGAGATGCCCAAAGACCTAAACATGGGCTTGTTCCCCTTCCTCTGCCAAATGCCCAACAACCTCACCCACACCGACAGCCAAAGCTCCAACACCAGTGTGGAGTTTTGTGAGAAGTGGTTTGAAGTCTGTTTTTGTTGTTGTTACCGACCCTCTCAGCTCTCTTATCGACTATTTTTAGGGTAGGCCCGGCTACGAGAAAGTGGTTGTAGCGGCTATGGTGGCTGGTTTGCTGGCTGCTGGAGTGTCTTTTGTGTGGAATCTGGCGACTTTTTGTGCTTGTTGTTGCAAAGCCACCATCTTCCGCCCTTTGCCTGCCTTGGCTGGTCTTGCTGGCCTGTTCCTGGCCACTGCTGTGCTCCTCTATGGCTATAAGAACCAGCAATTTATTGAGAAGATCAACCAGATTGAGGACCTCAAGAGTGTGGAAAACCAAAATGCAGTCAGCTACAGCTTTTACATGGCTTGTGGGGCTATGGTCGCCTCCTTTGCCAACTTAGTGGTCGGCTCATTGATCGTCTGTTTGGCTGATAAGTATTTGTAGAGACAAAAACATGTTTCTCCTCTCTTATAGACTTGTGCAATTGAATAGTGTCCATTTTCCATGTTTCTCAATTGCTATTCTCTAGCTGTTCCCTTAGCCCAACTAGGCACTATCTGTCTCGACTTTGCTGGGCACATTTTTTACTGGGTGTAGCTAAGCCGTCCTACTAGCCGTATCTCTTTTCCTGTTGTTCTCGTCTCTCTATTTGTGAAAACTTTGGGTGTTTTTATTGTATTCAGCTTACTTTTGGAAAGAGCATATCTATCATTTTTCAGAGACTAGTCACATTTGTATCAAGAAACGGGTGAAACTGGCTTCGAAATTCTGTTGATACCTGTGTTGTGATGCTTCCGTTTTTATTTAATCTATTGAAGAGATATTTTATTCATAAGCTGTGAAATATTCCAAGCTTGTATTTCAAGTATGCTTTTATGACGAAAGATAGGAAAAAAGACTTTTTACTGGAATTATAATTTGGAGTGGGAACCAAATTACACACATTTTTTTCCTAGTTTCTATTAGTCATCTCAGTATGCACTTGACAATAAACTAGTGCTTAGTAATTTGCTTTACCAACAGACGTTCACACATTGAGACGTGCTCTTAATAAGAGAAAAAAAAGAGAAAATAGTCTAGTTTGCTTGGTCTTTGCGTTTGTGCGTAAGCAGACATGAGGATGAGAACAGATACCGAGTGGGGCAAAAGTCCCCGACCACTTTTAAAATTTTATTTCTAATTATGATGTGTGCTCTATCAAACAGTGTGTTTGGTGTCATTTGGAAGCCCTTTTTCTCATTTACAAAGTTGTATATAACTTTATTTAAACAACAACAAATAACAATAAGCTTAAGCTTCCGATTGTGGAACTGTCCCTCCTGATGACCTCCGTAGTAACACAACTTCCTGTTCATCTTTCGGCGCTTGATCCGATTGTTGGCGGTGGCCAATCTACCACTTCTTGCTCGGTCCGCGCTGCTTTTTATTTCTCTGAATTGTTTTATAGCGCTTTGAACTGCTGTTTTCGGAACTCTGAGAAGCCCGACAATCTGGCTTTTCCTCTGCTGATGGAGCTTGATAATCAGTCGGCCTTAGATCGCTCATTTCTAAACTAACTTAACTAATATGAGAGTCACACTCTATATCAAATAAAAGAGGAGAAAAAGGGCTTTTAAACGACAACATACTATGTTTCATAAAGCATATATCACAATTAGAAATCGGATTTTAAAAGAGGACAGAAAGTTTTGCCTCACTTGATACATAAGATGGAATTCTGTCAGATTACTTCTTGGTTGCTCTACTTGTAGATAATTCTGACAGGAGATCCCACTCTCACTTCAGGCACTTGAAAACCGACCAGATTAGAGCTGCCACTCCTCTTCAGACTTAAATAGACGCCAAATGTTAGCTAAAAAAATTGGGATAGCTTTGCATGTAGTTAAAGTGAAAAACTTTTTTGTTGGCGGTAGATGCTGATAGACTAGCTTGTTGACGCAAATCCCTTAGCCTCAGCAGCAAATTAGGATCTCTTTCGCCAGTTTCCTAAAAACTAGTTTAAAAGTGAGACGTAAGGCTTTTGAAATAAGCTTCTTTCACCTGGTCAATGCAAATCATCTGCAAAAATATACTGATGACATGTAGAGGATAATTCAAAAATTTTTGAATCACCCTGTATACATCACATCAGGTTGGCGGATAAGTCCGCGGAAAACCTAATCATACATATGAACTTTTTATTTTGCTATAAGATAAAGATGGTAATAGATACACATGGAGAAGAACTTCCCAGCCTAGCTCTTCCAATTTAGCCTTTAAAGAAGCTTCATCAAATTCGACTGAGCGGCCGGCACCTGCTTGATCCTGTAAATCGAAGTCACCATTTTGTCCATACCACTTGTAAACCATAGTTTTTCCGACAGTGCCTTCATAAATTTTGTTGGTGTTTTGGATTGCTTGAGACGCCGTTGAGCCACGATCGAATTCGTCGCGAAGGAAATTGCGGATATTTCTTGTTTTTGAGGTTTCGATTCAATTTTCGGAATTGTCTTATGTATGATAAAAAAAAAAATTCCGCGGAATTATCCGCCAACCTGATACAAAAATTCCGTATAACCTCTACTAATTCTCCCCCCTCTCTCGTCAAGACGGCCGGTGGTCAACAATTTTTCATTGCTCAACCACCCGACAATTGGATACTGACACTATACTCAGAAATGTCGCTGCGATTCAGTGCTATATTTTTGAGTATGATGTCAGTACCCAATTGTCAGCTAGTTGAGCCGTGAAAAATCGTTGACCACCGACCGTCGTGACGAGAGAGGGGGGAGGATTAATAGAGGTTATACGATATGTACAAAATAGCTAAATATACCTGACATCGAGTGCATAGACCAGTTACCTAAAAAAAAAGGATTACTATCTTTTTGAGACAAGTTAGAGAAAATCACCTCAAAGACAACGCTACCAATGTGCAATTCTTTGAAGCTGTCTTCTTGAAAGGCCTCTTCCGTATTCTCATCATTGCAAATGCCAGTGTCGATTACTAGATTTGGCCGAAACCTCCTCATCACAGTTTGCCAAGGAAGACCAGCTAGCCTGGAGACAGCGTTGATTGAAGCTTTTGTGAGAAGAAGATACTCGCCCTGATTGCTGAAGCTCTTATTCGTTTCTTTGCAATCTAAAAGAGGCTGTTTATGGTCTCGAATAATGTATGTATCAGGCTTAGGCTTTAGACTTAGGATTAGGCTTGGGCTTTAGGCCACCCTTCGTATGTATTCCCTAAACAAAAATAGCCACCTGAATTGAGTGAGCTGAACAAGTTGGTGGCAGCTTTCCCAACCAACTGACAGTCATTATTCGCCAAGGATGGGTGAAAATCAGACAGCCATTTACACGTTTTTGAATTGCCGCAGTCTACGAGGTCAAAACTGAAATCGAATCCATTACCGCTAGCAAATGCCAAATTTGGTGACTAAATGTTTAGAGGTAGCTGGTTGGGTAGACCTATTCCAGGGCCAATATGGCCATGGAAAAAAGGTATGCTTAGCTGAACCCCTACATTAGTATATGCCTATTTTGTGTGTGAGAGAGAGATACTGGTCTTGGAGTAGGTCTATCCACCACACCAAATCTATATAATTAATCACTAAGGGTCCAGCAAGCTCAAAGCGTCACTATGTAGGCTCTACACTGTGCAAATTCTAGTTTACTTCAACTTTTAGCCGAGACAAATGGGCCTTCCGCTATATCAGTTGCGCTTCTACGACTGATGAGAGCCCTGTTTCCACCCACCTGTTTGTGCAGACCTTTGCAGTGCTCCACTCAGAGCCTTCTGTCTTGTTGTTGTTTTTCTCTGCTGGCGCCTGTGTCAACTCAATGTCCAAGGCCTCCAGTCTTGCCAGTCTATCTTCCAACACCAGTTTTTTTTGCTCTTCATCAATCTAAACTTCTGCAAAATGGTTTTGCTTACCATGGCCCATACTCATGACCCGTACTCAAAACTGATTTACCATGGAGAACACTTACTAAGTAAATAACCCTCGATGACCCGGCGCCCCAAGGGAGCAGGCTTTGAGTGCCGAAGAGTGCACACTACGGCAAGTTTATTTCGTTTTGAGCACGGCTCCATGAAACAAATGTGGGCTTTCAGTTGACAACCTTGGGAGTGATTTGGCAGAGCAGAGGGAAACGCTTTTGAGTGAGTGGTGTGCCTGTTCTGCCCGACACAATCATCCAACATCGGTCGTAGAGCAAGCCGGTGGCACTCAACTTCCATTTGGTTGGCTCTATAGCTGCACATGATTTGATTGGATAGAGGAATATGTGGACCAATTTCCCCAACTCCGCTGTTCCCCTCATTTGCCTCGGTTTCCACTGCTTCACTTGTGTTGTAGTAGAATGGCTCACAAAGCAGCACTCCACCATTTGTTGAAATACTTGTGCGTCCTTAAAGAAGTGCCATCCATGACTTTTTTCAGCCCCATTAGCCATTAGAATGCTTGGGATCAAGTGGCGAGGTGCTTGAAAGGCTTATTAAAAATTGCTTGCTCACCTCTTCCTCAGAAGTCCTGCCGAAAGACAGGCGAACAGAGCCCAGAGGTCGACCATCCTCACCCAAGTCCAACTCATCTCCACACACTTTGCCGAACTGAAACGCTTGTTTCAACGCCTCTTCCTGCAAACCCAAATGCATAGAACAAGCCCCCTGGTTGCAGAAGCATCCAGTCCGCATCTCCAGACCAAACAAATCCGCCATTTTTTCCACCTCCACAAAGCCCACCCAAGTGCCGTCCTCTCGCAACAAATTGAAGTTGAGTATGGGACCCTGGTGAGTTAGCTGTGCCTTTTGCCACCCGTAGACCATAGCTACTGGTCTTCCATTGGCATGTTTTAGGTGGAGCAAGTAGTTTCTGGTTTTTAGAGCAATTTCAAAGCATTTTTTCTCTATTGTAGCCATCCCACCAAACCTTTGCAGGTCTTTCAACCCCAACTGCAGACTTAGTATGGAGTAGTAGTCAAGAGTGCCGTCCTCGAATTTGGCTTCCACCTCTTTTCGGTAGTGGACCAGGAGACTGGTGTCGGAGGAAAAATCTACACTGCCACCTCCAAAGTAGGTCTTGTGAAGGAGGTGGGCATGCTCTCTGTGCACTAACAAAGCACCCAGACCTGTGGGGTAGCCAAACATTTTGTAGAAGGAAATGGTGACAAAATGGGGCATTCCTGCTTTCTGCAAGTCTAATTGGCTGCAACCTGCCATTGCTGAAATTTTCAGCTTGTATTTCTATTTATTTCTCAGCTTTTTAAAGGAGAAGATACCATATCCACCCCAAATTTACTTCAGCATTGTCCTAGTAAACAAGCGTTTGTGTTCTATTGCTCAGCAGTATAATAAATTCAAAACATAAGCACTACTAGTCTCTGAGACAATATAGCGTAGTGCCTAAACGTTTCATCACGCGTCTTTGCACCTGGTTCGAATCCGACCGCGGAAGTCTCCTATTCTTTCCAAGTAAAAATTTGTTTTTCTGAGGCTTTTTAAAATCGCGGCTTACACTAGGTTGTCTCGAAAACTCGTACCGCGTTGCCTTCATCTACCCTGTTGAAATAGTTATTCATTGTTTTCAGATGGACAGCAATCATATTCGCCACATTACATTGTTCCTGTTCGATTCTGGGCTTTATGCAACTGATGGTGCGAATAAAATCTGCGAAGTTGGTGGAGCCGATACAATCATAGGTTAAGGGTGCCGCAAATGTGCCATTTGGAATGGGAATGACTATGAATCATCATAAAGTTCAACCTGCAGCATCTAGGCAAACACTCCATCCCAAACTTTCTTGCATAGTCCTGACCACACGAAGATCATACTTGCGACCACAGAAATTGCTCATTGCAGTTAGTACAAACAGCTTTCCAGGCTTTTCTCTGCCTAATTTATCAGAAAAAGGCACATGTTCAAGAGATTGCTGCAGGCAATCAAAGTTCTGGAGCACCACCACTTGTTCACAGTTAGCTAAGTTTCTCATGCCCATGACTGAGGTGTGAGAGTCTCTCAACATCATCAGGGTGGAGATTGACAGGTCTGGCAATTTATCTGTTAACAAAATATGTTTCTTCTTTTCTTCCGTTAGTTGGCCAAAGGAGTAGCATTCTGCCAGTAGTTTGAGTGCAGCAGTTGCATTGGCGGTGAATACGAGGGCATATTCAGTGGAGCACACATTGAAGTGGCGCAACACTCTGCAATATAGTCCTCCTTTTGCTGTTTCTACATCAAATTTTTGAAAAGTTTTCTCAGCCATATTATATGGTACTTGGAAAACTGACCCAGTTGAAAAAAGGCTATCGTGTCCAACCCAGTTAAAAGGCCAATCCTTCATATAGTCGCACTCTTTGTACAATAGGGTGCTACTATATCGGGAATCGGCTTTTTTTTTAATGGCAAAATTTCTAAGCCTTTCTGTTTGGACCCTTGGAAAGTAGACTAATTTTGCACTACCTATGGCGAATCGCCTCAATGGCATTGAAAGTGAATTGGCCAGAAGCATGTCGACTGTGGGGGTTGGCTAAACACAGGCAAGGATCTCTCAACCAGCTGGATATTTCCTGCATTAACTGTGGCGAGGGCAGGGTAGCTAGACACACGTCCAATACAAATTTGTAAAAAAAACATTTAAAAAAACCTCCAGCATGGTCCAAAAATAC
>BBSZ01014992.1:34924-78524 GCA_000981365.1 Subanguina moxae | reverse complement strand
AAAAAAACTAAAAACTAACAGTCATCGATCGTAAAAACAATCCGACAGTACCTCTGAATTTCCAAAGTCCTCTTTTTCTCCTGCTTCTGGATCGGGCGATATTGATGCTTGGCACTTTTCTCGGTAAACTGAACAAAAAGGATTCATAAATTAGTAAAAAGAAAATTACCCTCTAAATCAGTTATACTCTCTTCCTCAGTGACATCTACGGGTATGTATCCCTTGAAAAAGCGAGACCTATGCTGAAGACGTCCCTTTTTATCCTACAATTAAGACAATCCATTGAAATCAAAAAGAGTACAATACAATAAAGTGTCTGAAGTACACCTTTTTAAATCTTCTTTGAAATTCTCCATTTTCGTCGATCATGCTTTTCGAATAACACTCTGAAAAGGAACAAGTAAGCGAGCTAAAAACTATATGCCAATCAGTGCATCGAGAATTGATGGAGCAAAGTAGCCTAATTATCTTATCAATGTTTTTTAAAATTGATGTTCTCTTGCTTAATTATGCAAACATTACGCTGGAAGATCACATGAAAATCGAATAACAGAGAGATAAATAAGAAAAGCATTAGAATGGATTTAAAACAATCGACAACATCTCGATAATCTTGAGCACATCACAATGCACCAAGTTTTAATATATGCACTAGGAATGATTTCTCTCCCGTGAAATTACGAATGGGAGGGATACTGGTAAAACATTTCGACAGGAAAAGCACATTGTACACTGACAAATGTTAAGACAACATAAAGTTGGTAGTATCAATTTTCTTAATTCAAGCATCAATTTTTTTAATTGCACAAAGTGCACAACATCGATGTGTTAATAAAGCACACTTAATCATTCAAACCAGATGAGAAATATTCACCAGATTTCTTTCTCCAAAAATTTGATGTAAGTAGGGTTGTCGACTCGACACGTCGAAAACCCTACATGTGAGCTTACTCCAAAACTTTCGAGGGGGGGGAAGTTAAACTTTCAAGGGATTAAGACTGTATAGGGAGGGGAAGGGACAATTAAGGAACCACTTTCTAAGGAAGGCCCACTCCAAAAAGAAAAGATCTTGAGCATAGCTTTGTCAACTGGGCTCTACCGCATAAAAAAGCTCTGGTATGCATACTATTTTAATGCATCCAGAGCTGCTTCTCGAGTTATTTTTCTCTCAGGTGGCTATTTGTGCATCTCAACTCCAAGCCCCCGTAGTCCCTATAAGGGGGCTTGAGAGTTATAGATGCGCGCACAGGCTTACCTATGAGATGAATCCGAGCAAGATTCTTGAAAAATAAATGCATTTCAGATCTTTTTTTGCCATAGTCCAGTAATAAAAACATGGCAAAAGGGCAAAGAGGGCTAAAATTTTGCACAAACGGGTCGCAGAAAAAAACTGCCTTAACCGCAAAGGACCGGTCCAAAACGACTAATTTCACGATTTTTAGGGCATTAAAATAGGTTAGGGGGGATGGTACACGTATTTGTGGCAGTTACATTGGGGGGGGGGGGAGGGGATATAATACAGTAGAGTCTAAAAGACATTAGAATTTATGAGCTCAAGAATGAAATTAGGATTTGATAAGGAATAATGATTTTGAGCCCTTTTTCCACGGGATGAAAGGATGTGTGAGGTTGAGCCTACTGCTCAGAAATGAAAAATCATGGGCTACAGTTGAACCTCGATAAGCCGTCACACATTTTTGAAAAAACTTTTTTCAAAAAAGGGTGACGGCTTATCAAGGTTTGATTTCATTGACTTTATTGAACCAGCTTCTAGTTTAGTTCGATAAAGGTCCTCATGGATGGTTCTTTTTTGGGTTGAAATAATTTAATAAATTCACTAAAGCATAAGCTTTGGTTATTATTTTGGAGCCAAGTACCGGAAGTCTTTCCATCTGTGAGACACCAAGGTTTTTTGTTTTTAGAGTAGTGCAAAACCAATGTCTCCTGGCGATTCAGAGCATCAAATGAGCGACCGACGTTCGAGGTTTGCTGCTCTTTCTGCAACGGTGGATGAATTTGAATGTGATTTTCCCGTGGAAAAAAGGCCACTGCTCTTGGAAGATGCCGGCATAAAGAAACCGGCGGTTCAGAAAGAAATGATCATAAAGAAACCATCTCCGGTGAAGACAACTGAAGAGCCAAAAAATTTAACTGAGGAAGTTGTGCAGAAGCAAGAAGAAGTCGCTGCGCCCATTTTTAAAAAGAAAAGCGTGCCACCGCATACGGGAGCCTCTCGAGTTCAACAAATTCAGACGATGTTCAATCAACAGTCCTCTTCTTGTTCCAGAGTTGAAAAACCAATTCCCACATCTGTGAAGGCACTTCGTGATCGGTGGGAGGCAAGTGAATGATTTTTTTCGTTTTTAGAGTAATCCTGGAGAAATTCATGACTAATTTCAGGTTTTGTCTGCGGGTGAAACGCCGCCAAACAGGTCATCTGAGACACCCAAGTGCCACAAATATGCTGCAAAAGTAGGAAATTTTCTAGACCTTTAACTACTTTCTTTATTCCACTTTAGACATCTTCGACAACCAGTACTCCACCGATTATGCAGCTGGACAAAACTCCAGAAGCTTCTAAGGTCACCGTGAAGAGTCAAAAGGCGAGAAAAGACGTGGCTTTAATGGATATAATATAACCAAAAATAATAATTTAGATTTTGAGTGATTCCACAACTTCGCCGGTGAAGGGAATTGAAGTCTCATCAAAACTTGATGATGTCATCCAGCGGGTGATTCGCAAAGTTTTTACTCTGCCAGATGTGTGTACGGTGTTTATTTAGGGTCAACCGGCTTTTGAAATGGAAGAGAAACAACAAGAATATGCTCCATTGGTGAACCAATGCGTTGATAAGACGTCCCAAGGTTCATGTGATTATCGACCTATCACCCCGAACAGCGAAATCATTGGAAGTCTTATGGATGACATCAATAGCGACTTGGAAAAGTATCGAACTCCTAGGGGGCAACAGGCAGTAGTTTCTAATGACTTCAATAGCGATAGCGCAGATGACATTAACCTTACGCATACTATTTCATTCTATCGTCGACAGGCCAAGCGAGCTCAAATTCCGGAGAGTATGATGGGTTGGCGCTATTTAGTCCTTTTATTATATTACTTTTCAATCAATTTTTTTAGATAAGTCTGATTGTACCATGTCGAAGAAGGCGAATATGGAAGCGTCTACAAGTTTTGCTGTGGGATCTCCCTCGTATGAGCCTTCTGATCAGATAAATAATGAAGCGACATTGAAACGACTAAACGAAGCTGTCATTGTACAACAAGATCAAATATGTCAAGCATCGCGAGCTCTCTCCTTTTGTCGACAGAACACCGCTTTCCGTGGGAGTCGTGAAGAGGTTTGAGCATGAATTGCGCTACTTTGACTCGCCTTCAGGGGCCGATTTCAATTACTTCCCATTCCCATCGCACATCCAATCGCTTTCAATTAAATTTTTTTTCTCATTTGAGAAATATGTCTTCCTATTTTTCATTTTTATTGAAATCGATGGGACTATTTTTCCGATTATTTTCTCATACCCATCCACTTCTTGTGGTTTTTTTACTTGGTATTTGGCTAATTTTTTGAGCCTAACATGCTTAGGTGTATGTTTATTCTTCCTCGTTTTCTATGTTTTTGTTTGTCTTGAAAGGAACTCTTACAAATTTTAGTGTTAGTCTATGCAGCAACAATACTAAGAGGATGTCCAGTCGGTGTGAAATTTTTTTACTTTCAGAATATGAAACCCTGTTTCCGTACCAATTAGAGTATTTTAAAGAAGGTTTTCATATGCCGAACTGTCATTTGAGCGATATTAAAAAAAATTTTAAAAGTCAAGAAATAAACCGTAAAACGGTTATTCACTCCTGCCGAACCTTCTTTAGAATGCTCTAATTAGTAGAGGAAAAAGGTTTTTGGAGCCTCAAAATAAGAAAAAAAAATCACACCGAGGGGACATTTACATGGTTTGGTTGGTGCATGGACAAACACCTAAGTTTGTGAAGGTTCCTTTCAAGAAAAATCTAAACAGAGGGAACGAGGAAGAATAAACAAACATCTAAGCATGTTAAGCTCAAAAAATCAGTCAAATACCAAGTAAAGAGACCATAAGAAGTGGATGAGCATGAGAAAATAATTATAGGAAATCGAAGTTGCAAAGTGCAAATTTTGCAGTTGATGAAGGTGGCCCCTGAAGCACTACTTTAATCTCGCTGCACGATTCAGTGGGAAAATACATATGGAAATGTCTTCATTTGGATTGGGTTGTTTTTTTATGTATCTAAGGATAGTCATGCGCAATCAACGTCTTGACCGTCAATTTTTGGTCAAAAAAGTTTCCATTTCCACATACTCAAAAGTACGTCAAACATTTTTTCCATATAGAAAGAAAAAAACCCCATTTCCCATTTGAAAAAATCAATTGAAATTGATGAAAACTTTTTTTCCCATTTCCCATTCCCATGATGGGTAATGGGAAGTAATTGAAATTGGCCCAATTTTTATATTTAGGTGGATGCACAGAGAGCTTTGCTGATTGCCACGGAAAGGCGTCGAGCAATTCTTCTGGAAAAAGATCGAATTTTAAAGTCTGAATATCCCGTCTTAAATCATACTCTCGAGCCCAGAGGCACGCTCACTTTCTCCGAGATCCAGTTGAAGATTTCGCGGGATTTTATCAACATGTATGTGCGGCAACACTCTGGTAGGAAACTTTTAGACTCTTGGTGAGGTTTTGTCTAGCTCTTCACTTTGCAGAGTGCAATCACTACTACTTCATAGTATTGATCAAGCATGGTGAAAATGTTTTGCATACGACCCTGGCTAGCAGCGAACAAGGCGTAAAGAGTGGGTTTATCGAATTTTCTGATTACATTCGACTATCCGGCCTGACTACCGGCTTTGTGTGCACATTGGAAATTTTTGGATTGGTTGGTTCTTGTCTCAGTCTAATTAACTTTTAATTGGTTCATTTTTAGCGCTGCTCTCCTGATGCCGGTGGTACTGAGAAATCGAAGAAAATGAGTACTTGGAAGAAAATGGTGGGCACTCCGGCAGGCAGCAGCTCATCGTGTAACACATCGAGTCATTCTTATATCTTTCTTATCTTTCCGCACAACCATCTCATTTTAGTGACTTTTTCTGGATCATCAAGCAGACCAATGGGAGTGATGTATCCTGGGTTCCAAAAAGTTGGCTTTGTATCGTTGAACCGTTCCATGCTGGGAAGACAAAAGTTCCATTTGGTTGAGCCTTCGTATCCCCTAGACGGTGAGCTACGGTTAAATATATGCTGCTTTGCTGAGGAAATGGAGTCGTTGGACTATCGTGGCTTCCTCAGCCTTTATCAACTGGTTAGCGGCCTTGGGTCGTGGACAAGGTTTTGGTGCGTTCTTGGTAATGGACAGATGAGATTCTGGAAATACCCTGAAGATGAAGAAAATAAGGTAATTTTTTAGGACTCCTGTTAGTGCTAAGTACTTTTTTGCAGGCTCCGTCAGTCATCCTTGATGTCGTTAAATGTCTCTCAGAAGTGGTAGACGTCCCTCCTTCAGTGGCTTCACTTCAGCATTCTATGCAAGTAGATATTGCTCTTGGCGATGATGATGTGCCGCAAGAAGAAATTCGGTAAATTTTCCATTATGTTCGCCATGGAAATAAAATTTTATTTTATTTAGAATGCTACTTGCAGCTGATACACATGAATCGAAGCTAACGTGGATGGTGGCGATCAATACAGCTATTCGGAATGCAAATGTGTGGAGCGGTGCGAACAGGAAGTGAAAAGACAATCTTTTTTGATCAGACTATTTATACAAATGTCTACTAATTTTGGGACTTTCGCTCGTTATCAATTCTAGTATAATATTCCATCTGCCTCCTGTGCTGTGTCACACTGATTTTATGCATGTTTTCTGTTGTGGCAGTAAAGTGATTGGTTGGGTATTTTATTTTGAACAGACCACGTGTAAAATTTTTTGTTGTCGCTAGAGTTGTGCGTTAAAGGAAAATGGCCGATGGATGGCGTTGCTTTGTGGTAGATACCGAATCTTGGCATTAGGTGAGTTCACATTGGCGATGAAGGAATCTACGTTTCGATGTCTCCATGAAATCTAAAACATAAACACTCTTATATGATTTTACGTTGTTAGGATACGTACAGGTTCTGCTTTTAGACTGTTGTCTATGAGGTCTGGGAAATTCTGAAAATTCCACTTTTAGAATTTCATTACAAATTTTCGGCTGGCATAGGTGCGTTTCATTCAAAAAATAAAAGTTCAAAAATCCTCAAACCATCGTTCGAGACTCTTTCTGATGAAACGTCTACGCACCATTAAGTTAGTCTTGCCTTATTTGTCCCTTTGTTTGAGGGATTTTTGTATGGAATGTCGTCCCTTATCTAGAAAAATATCTGATCGAATCAGATTTGCTTAATTTACTTTCTGCGCTAACCTCTGCATGGTACTGAACTCTTCCTAAAAAAAATCTTGTGATTGTCAACAATATGTGTATATAGGCTTCAATAATTAACCTGGGTTGTCTTGATATCGGTCGCAAGTGTGTCTTATTAAGCCGTTGTATTGAATCTTAAAGTATTTTCTTTATTAAACAATTATTTAAAGAGATTTTAAAGCGGTTTGTTGAATTGAAAAATCGGCTAAGTTTTTTAAGTTTTCTAGTTTACTTCACGTAGCCAAGCCTTATGCCTAATTGTAGTACCTAGGGTCAGAAAATACTATTTATAAGGTTGTTTACCTTGGGGGGCAAAAGTTCCAAACGGCAGAATTCCAATAGAATTTCCAAGCCTGATTGCTGCGATATGATCATAGTCAACCGCAAAATTAGCTTTTACCTTTTTTCTCTTAGTTTGATCATATCTCAGCAACCAAGCCTCTTTTTGAAATTATGTTTTCAGATTTAGATTTCTGAGTTCTTTTTGCCTATCGGGGTGCCTCAGAATAAGGAAATCCTATCAAAAATGAGTACATGAAAATTTTTGTGGCGTAACGAAGTGACCGCGTAACAAATGTACCTCATAATAAATTTTCGCGTAAATTATGGTGTACAGCCAAGGAAACGTCTACATACCCTTTTTGCATTGTTTTTTTTTGGTAGCGCTCAATTGCGTCAATTCAAATTGGGCCAATTTAAATTGCGCCAATGCAAATTGTCCCAAAATCAAACACCGGTTCATTGCTCCATAAATGGCTCACGGCTCTTACAGGGCTCTGAATCTATTTTGTTAAAGCGCATTTGTTGTTACATTGTTGCTATATGTTTATAGATTTCAAGTCAATGGGTGGTAGAATTAAGCAAAACATGGCCCAATTTACACTGGCTCAATTTGAATTTGGCCCAATTTACATTGGCACAATTTAAATTGGCCCAATTTATTGAATTGAGCGCTGCACACTTTTTTCGCTGTTTCTGTTTAAAATTCCACACTTTTCGATTCAACAACCCTGATTTTACAAAGTAGTCATTTGAGTAACCTCTCCAATCTTTAGTTTCACCCAGTCAGATGTTTCATTCTGGTAATAGCAACCTGAACACTGATTTCTTTATCTATTTTAATTTTCAATCTCATTCTTTGTTTTGTAAAAAAGGTTGTTCACAACATTACCATACACCCATCTTCCTGTCTAAATAAAGTTTTTTTTTTAAGATTTTAAATGGGTAAACAAACTTCCAGACATAACCATTCCCAAGTTCCCTCTCTGAAAAATTGGCCCACGTGATGGTGAGTATTGTTAACCACACATCTTGGCTCTTAACCATTATATGCTTGAAATTTATTCAAACTTTTGTTTCCTAACCTTGTGCATATTTTATTCTAATCTCATTTATTTCGCAGCTGTACCAGAAACCGTTGACAGTCTGATTGCTGTCAACAGGGACCATTCTCTTCTCTGCTTTCCCCCTATCGCCATCTATTTTGGCCTGGCATCCTGTAAATGAAGCAGCTGCTCTAAAAAAAAGAGATTGTGCCTTGAAATTTGATAGTAGTTTTCAAGTGACTAACCCATCACTAGCCAAACATCTATAAGTCCTGCAAAAAAACTTTGGATAGGGTCACTAAACTATTACAATAACCTCTCGGTTTAGACATACAATTGGGTTGTTTTTTTATGCTTTACCCTTGCTGATTCTTATCCGCCAACCTGATAATTTTATTTTAATTTTAAAAGGCTCCAATGCTCGACAGAAAGAAAAGGCAATTCAAAATATGTAAAATCTTAAGATGTACTCTCTGATTGATTACGATTCGTAATTTCTCTTGCTGATTGCTATACAGCTCGTAAATTTGCTGTAAAGTTCGTAAGTTTATCGCCAAAGCAACTTAGCAGCAACTTCCTGAGCTACAACGTCATATGTGCACCACCTTTGAAGGTAGTGCTGTCCAAAATTCGTAAGTCCGCCGCTATGATGTTATCTGGGCAGGAACAGTCAAGTACCTCAAACTTGGGTAATTAAACCGAAGAAGTAGGCTCACTTCCATCCTTTCTTTCATAGACAACGCAATAAAGGGCTGGTGTGCGCCCTCTCTTAAAAGACAACCAAGAGGTTAGAGAGGAAAAGTGAACAGAGGAAATAGCTTGTCTTTATCTCTCTGTCTGCCCTTGTTTACTTGCCACTATTTCGCCCACACACATATATTTGTTGGCAGAGACTAGCAAAGAAGGGATGACATAGTGCACATAGAGTAGAGAGCTTAGTCAACAAGAGGGGGCAATAAAGGAAGACGCAACCCAGCTCATGATTCCATGCTTCTAACTATTAATGAGTCCTCAGAGTCTCTTGCTTTGGTTTTATACCCAGTATCACAAGGTACTAGTGGTGTTCCTGACCTAGCCTCTTTGAGGAAAGTGTCTATGGACAAACCTTAGTTTTTGGAACACGCCTCCGGAGTCTATCCGGAGGCTAATTTGTGACCCTTTTTTTTGAAATGGCGGTAATTTGGTATAATATAAGTCTTAGTGGTAATCAGGGATGTAATGGAACTATGAAATTGAACATAATTTTGTTGACTGAAGTCTACCGCATAAAGAAACTCTGACCTTAGTGTAAAAGTGGTATGTTTTTTGGTACGATCACCCATATTTCTATGTCTAAATCAGGTCAGATATAAATAAAATTCCGAGAACTTTTTATGCACCCTGTATAGCTGACATTCCAGCCCTAAACACCTAAATAGTATATTTTATCGTCTTGTTTGCACCGCAAGCGGACTCAGCGGTTGGTTCAACCTGAGGTGCTGAGAGAGTTGACTGTATGTTTATATTATAAAGCGAGCATATTCTCTTTTGAGATAAAAAAGCTACCAACCATGACTCATCATCTATCCAGGAGTCGCCTATTTGCCTGCATCCTCCGTACCAATCTCGACAGTCGCAATTCCCTAGAGATTAAACTTGATTTTAAGTTGAGAGTGTTCATTGAAAGGTATTGAATAAATTGTTTGGAGGCTTGTTTTTTAGCATTTTTGCACATTTTTCGCCTAATCAAACAAACGAAGCATCTAAATTTCTCAAAAATCTGCGGGACCGCTGCTGTATCATGAGGCCGCAAACGAGAAGATGTATTGTTCCAAAAGTGATTATCCTCCTTCAAGTCGCAAAAAAGTTATTTTACGTTTGAGTTGTTGACTGACTTTCTTAGCGTTAGTTACTTTTTTGATGCAATAAAAAAATCCTTGTTTATAAAAGTCCCCCTATACTTCGAAACAAATTTAAATGGCTTAAAATCAACAATTTTTATCATAGTTTTTGGACACCTTGTACTCAAAATAATCGGCACAGTCTGGCGAACCTTTTGGCAATAAGAGCTCTTAAATATACTTTTAAAAAGTTCGGAATTTAGGCCATTTTACGTTTGTTTCGTGACTTTTTCAGGCAAAACAACGAAACAAACTTAAAATAACCTAAATTTCAAACTTTTTAAAATCATATGTAAAAGTTCTTATTACCAAAAGGTTCGCCAGATTGTGCCGATCGTTTTGAGTACAAGATGTCCAAAAACCACAATAAAAATTGTTGATTTTAAGCCATTTAAATTTGTTTCGCATAAATGTTTCGCGGAAGTATTGGGGGGGGGGCTAAAATAAATCTTTATTTTTATAATCGAAAAAAAAAAGAATCTCTTTCTTATTTAGAAGCCCCGCCCCCTCTAACTTAAGTATCCCTCTGAACAGGTAGAAAGATAGAATCTGCTGGGCTTCTATTAGATATATTACGGTATTTAATTCTCAATTAGCCAATTCATAGTCCTCTCGATAAATTTTCGTATAGAGAATTTTTGCATAGAGAAATTGTCTACCTGGCAAAACTTCCTTAGCAGAGGTGATTAATAAAAAACTGATTAGGACAAAGACTGTACAAAAGATGACTTTATTCAGAACCATTTCTGATAAAATAAAACAGAGTGTAAATCAAGTGAAATCAGGATGCTAACACCAACAATAATAACGTTATATGGAAGTGGAAGAGAAGGTCACCAGTAGAAGAAGATCCAACCTCCATTTTTATGGTGCTAATAATCTTGTCTTTAATTCGAGACATTAAAAGGAAAGGGAAATGGTGGATTATGATTGAACACATCAAAGAGATACAAACTGGATTTGCTAGAAAAAGATGTTCTTCACTTTCACCCAACATCATTTTTGAAGTTATCTGAGCGTGTTTTTGGGAAATTTAGTAAACATGTACGCTTTCATATAAGGTAATTTCCAGAAAATAGCAGAAATATTTTGGCTGGGAGGGATTTTGGGCACTATTGGTCACGCGAGGGAGGGAGGGATGCCGAAGGCCAACCCTATAAAGAATACAATAACTACAAAAAATCAAAAAGGAGCTTTAAACTCTTAAATAGAAACAAGTGTGGTTGTGCCAAGAAAATATACAAGAAAATATTCTAAATATGCTTTGGTTCTTTGAACTAATTTCACCTTTGTGAAAGCCTACATGAAGAACCACTTGGTTTTTTGTGAGGACTATTTAATTGACTGTGAACTGTACAAGTATAACTCAGAAAGGTTGAAGGAGCAAACTTGATGCGCTTCACTTCCTCAGCTTCTTCAGAGCTTTTTTGGTCTCTTTTTCTGCAATAGATTGTTTTAAGCGCAAAGTATCCCAAAAAAACTTTGGCTTTTTAAAAGAGACTTGTCAAATTTAAATCTTCCAAATGATTGCCAAATGGCTAAACTTTTGCGGTTATGTAAAATAATGGAAATTTTTGATGGCTTCCAATACAAGGTGGCCCAAGAAATTCGGCCGATTTCAATCTTTTTTCTTGTCACTATTTTTCACAACGGGTTTTTGCACTCGACTTCTCTTGAGCCTCAAATTCGTTTGGTAATAAAAACGTGAAAAAGACATTCTAAAGCCGCCCAGTAGTCAAAATATCCTCATAAGTCTGAATCTATAAAGCAGAATTTTCAAAAAGTTGCTTGCTGAGATATGGCTGCAAGTAAAATGGTTCCTGTTCCAGTATGTCGGTATGCCCAGTCATGACATATTTCGGCAAAAAATGTCCAAAAAAGTTGGAAAAAGCATGGTCGACTGTTCTATGATTTACAAATTTCGGCAATGGGCAAATTCTTCTGATCAGCCAAATCTACCGGCCAATTGGCCGTCGTACAACACTGTGGGATCAAGCTTTAAAAAATTTGCAAAACGACAAGGGATTGTAAATTGGGTAACACACCAATGTCTTTGGCGGCCTTCTTAGTGTGCTTTGCACCGCTGCCAACTGAAAGTGAGAAAAAAAATAAGATCGACTTGGTAGAACAAAGGTAAAACCTGCAAGCTCTGTGTTGTGCACTATTTGATGAGCGGTGTGTTTGGCTGAATACTTTGAGTTGGATGCAGCATTGTTGGCTGATCTGCCTAAAAACTGGCAACATGGTGCAATATTTGTGGAGATAATTATGGTTAGAGTACCAGTTGAACGAAAAAAATTCCTGACTCCTCTGCGAAAATCATCAAAAGAACTCTTCTAAATATTAGATTTTCTGCACAGTTCCACGGTTTCCAAAGTTTCTCAAAACAGCTTGGCCCTCTTGTTTTTTTAATTTCTGTAAAACATCCGGTTTGTCCCTCGTGTAGTTTTGCAAGTTGTTGAGATTTGAACATAGTTTTGTTGGTGCAACTTGGTTTACGTCAAGGCAAAATGTCAATTTTTAAAGAAAATTTTTTAAATCACTTCCCACCACCTAAAAAATGTTTTTTGTACGTAAAAAGTGCTAAAAACAACCAAGAAGCGCGTTATCGGGTGATTTTGCGGGGACTCTAAACAAGAAAATTAAGCCGAAAAAAAGTTTTGAAACAAATCCCAAAACCACGGGGACCAAGCTGATTATAAGAAATATCAAAACCGCACAAACTTTCAAGATGATTTAATAGATATACAGTAGCGGATAAAAAACTTGTATTAAACAGTTTTTTGGCAAAATGTACAAAGGAATTTTGGACGAAAACATGATTGAAGATGCCATCATTTGCCTGGATAACGACTGGATCTTCATGCAGGACAACGATCCGAAGCGTGCCTCAAAGCTCCTTAAGAAGTGACTTACTGGCAAAGAAGTGGAGGTACTCAAATGGCCGTCGCAAAGTCAATCATATTGAACACTTGTAGGAGTGCCTGGATGGACTCACACCTACTCCAAGACCGCTGATTTGTTTAAGGCCCTCTGTGCAGAATGGAAGAAAATTTTACGTGATGTTCTTGTGAGTCTGGTTGACTAAATGCCTCGTCGTTGTGCTGCTGTTATTGCGTCAAAGGGTTATGCGACGAAGTATTAGTGTTGAATAAAGTCTTTAAACGAAATCTTGGGGACTTTTTCTATGTAAAACAATCGCGCTTGTAGCTGGTGCAAGTTTTTTGTTCGCCTCAAAATTGATGTCACTGCGAAAAATGCGTTGGTTAGGCTTCTATGTGAAAAAACAATCCGACACATTTGTAGCCAAAATGTAGCCAAGAATCTGTAAAATATTTTTGCTTTTGACGGTTGCATCAAAAAATAGTTTTTTTTAAAGATACGCGCCAAAGTGTGCCAAAAAAACTGCTCGATGCAAGTTTTTTGTTCGCTACTGTAGAGAAAAAATCAATATTTGAAAACTGAAAAACCCACTAAGTTCATCTTCGAAATTTCACAGAACTATTTACTGTAATTGATTGAATAAAAAAGTATTTAGAGTAGTTGTTACCCTTGAATAACAAGGATTATAGAAGAGAAATGGAATTAGAACCAGTTTTGGGTTTGTCTTTAATGAACAACACAATTAATGGTGATAATTTTAAAGAAGTTGGTGAGAACCGATTCTTGTCTATCCTGCCAACCATCTACGGGTGCATTTTTATGGGGAAAGGTGCTGCATTGGAAAGGGAAGGGTAAAAAGAGGGCCAATAACAAAAAGAAAGATCTTGAACATAGTTTTGCGGAACTGCCGCATAAAGAAGCTCCGATATGGTACAATCCTTGTTCTTTTTATGAGTGATGGTTTAAGTAAAAGTTCAGTCATTTTACTACGTAATGGCATTTTTTGGTATAAAACAGTCTTGAGTAACAAAAAGTTGAAAATATAACCCATTCCGTTTCTAATTTCCGATTTTTCAGAATCACTGTAGAGGAAAAAGATTGAATTCCGATATAAGCCATCATTCATAGTAGTATACATTTACCATCTCTAACGCACCCACCCCACCAGTCAACCTCTAATTTAGGAATGCAATAGTTTATAAAAATTGGTGGGATGTGAAATCTCTCGTCAAATTAAAGCTTGATTATCTCAGCTGTTTTCAATTATCTTTTCTAATTTTTCCCAGCCTATAGTCCTGGATCTCTTCTTCCCAAGGACGCATCAACTGTAGAACATGATTTCACACTAGAATCGATTTCTGAATTCTGTACAAAAATGCACAAAGCATGTACAAAATTTTTGTATCGATTTTTGTACATCCTGTAGAACATAAATTTTTAGACTTTTGTACTTTGCATATATATATAGGGACGGCTTTTCAAAACGTGAAAAAAGGTTCATTTTGGATTTCCAAAAAATTTTTGCGGGAAATTCAAAAATTCCTCTTATTTGATCAGAAATTTGATCCCTTTGCTACTACCATTGATCAAATAAAATCAAACGCGAAAGGAATTTGACAGCAGATAAAAATCATTCGTTGTAGTCGTATACGTCGGGTTCAGGTTCAGGAGGCAACAAATCCTGAAATTCACAATTATTTTAATAAAACCAACAAATAATTAAATATTACCAAAACGTGCCCGCGAATAAGAGTAATTAGAATGATATTACATCGGCCACTGGATGCAGGTGACGCCGGCCGTCCTTGGTTGTCGCTGGTGTGTTGCACTTTTTCGACTTCGATTTGCATTCCAATGAGCTGTCCAACATCGTTCCAGCAGCTGCCACCACCGTCGCCCTTGAAAGACCCGCTCGATCCTGTGTAGCGCATCCTTCGTGTGATTTCGCTTACGATGATTCCAGTACAAAATGAAAGATGATTCGTGCCCGCGTTGAAAATTAAGAAACCCATCTAAAATTGTTACAAACAAAATTAACGATACTTCCGCATGAAAAAAAACGATAAAAATATCACTAAGAGGTAGTGCATTCCTTGTTTAATATATGGTAGTAAATTAGAGGTTTTGCTGGTGGGGTGGGCGCGCTAGAGATGGTATATGTATACTGCTCTCATAAAAATATTATGTTTCGAGAGAAGAATACTAAAAAATACAAAAAATGGCCTTGATAACCCTAGTTATAAACAATGATCCATCAATCGGGAATCGAATTTATTCATCAAAGTCTAGGTGCTATCGAAGCGGGGAGTATGATTTGATTTTTAGTGGTTTACTTATGAATAAATAAACCGTTTTAGGGATCCGAGAGCCGGGTGTTTATCGATGCTGTGGAGTTTCTTCCAAGGTGCAAAAGCTTTTGGATTGTGCTCTGGATCCAAGCAATGAGATGAGTCTCGATTTGTCAGATGAATTAGAGTGGGAGACCAATACGATTTGCTGCGCTATCAAAAAATTTCTGCGCGATCTCTCTAAACCATTGATACCTTGCAATTTATGTGTTGAATTCATTAAAGCTGCCAAATCGAGTAATCTTCAAGAATGTATTTTGCTGCTTCGTATCTGTGTTCAAAAACTGCCAGGAGATAACAAAGGGATGCTAGAGCGGATAATTCGTCACTTGAAACTGTGGGTTATTTTCTTGCTCAGCCCTCAATTCATATCTGTCGTTTTAGAGTATCCGATCACGCGAGTGAAAATTTGATGACCGCAAGGAATTTAGCAATGTGTTTTGGTAGGCTGTGTTTTTGTGTTGAATAAATTATTGTTGTATTAATTCCTAGGCCCAACTCTTTTGCGCTTATGTGACGATGAAAAAATGAATCTGTTTGATCTCAAGTTACGTAATACCGCTGTAGAAGTTCTAATATCTCATTATTCGGAGGTTAAACTCTTGTTTTCTTTGCTTTCCACTACATAATTTTTATTTAAGATCTTTGAAATAATGCCCCGTCAGAGATTGGGAAGTCTTTTTGTCTCAAATGATTGTCGTAAACGGTTGTCAATTCTGCCAGCTCGAACATTGAGTGCGTCTACTTCGACTAGAATGTATTGTTTTAAGTTTATCTGGCTTAATTTAATGCAAATATCTTCTATAGATCTGGAAATTCCTCATCTGAGCCTCTCCATCTAATCAGTACATCTGATGTATTTGCCTGTTTAAGAGCTGAAACCGCTCCATTGTCTGCGGCACTTTCTTCGTGTGAAACTTTGCCGAGAGGACTGGTTTTATCATCACCAAAGCTAGTTAAGACCAAGCATCCTCCACATTCGCAAACTCCGGCTGGTATTGAAGTGAAATTGAAAGACAGATGTAAGTCTGAGGTTTCGACAGTAAAAACAAGTTCTCCTGCAGATGGCATCAGAAGTAGCGGAGCTTCCCGTATTTGGGCAAAGCTTCGAGAAACTCTTAGTCTTAGAAAGTTAATAATGTATTTTCATGCACGTGGTGAAGCCTAGTCTTGTTGATAACTATTTTTGTTGGTCGTGAGCTAATATTTTTATTGTTTTCACGGTCGTTTATCACTGTTTTGCGTTATCGCTTATTGTTTCTTTTTGAAAGGGAATAAAGGATAAAAAATTTACGGATTTTTTGAATTTTCCCCTGACTAGATTTGTTGTCAAAAATGATGTGTGGAGGTTTCGCAAATGTTCATTTGCAAGTTTTATAAAGTTTGCCTTGGCCCTCCAAGCTGATTCTTTTCGCAAAAATATTTCTTCTCGTAATCATTCTGACAGAATGTCTCTCGAACGACTTCTTTTTAATTTTTCGTTTCATGTTATTTGTGACGACTCAGGTAAGTAAATAACAAAGAACTTCATTTGTGGACTCTGCTCTTTTTTACGACTTCAGTCCTTTGATGCCTCTTTATTTGGAAGAAAAGCGATGCATTCGATTAATTTTATCTTTTACAGCAAAAATACACTTATCCAGCAATAAATACCCGAAATATACAAACAGAAGCCAATAAAAATGGAAAATGTAAAAAAACCCAAACACATCCCAAATCAAAGACAACAAAAATATGCAGCAGGCAGTCAACTGTACACCATTAGAGCTATATACAAAAGGTGATTAGACATAGGACAGTCTGCTGTGTTTATTTTCAAAATTTTAGATGTTTTTGAATAAAAATACGCATTTTTAAAAGAATATTTTAATTCTGAGGCATTCCAGTAATAATATATCTTCAGAAATGCGAACATGAAAGCAGAATTACGAAAAGTTGCTTGCTTGCCACTTTCCATTGTCTTTTTTTTTATTGTACCGTGTTCTCTCTAATAGAACCACGCCCCCCTAATTCAAAATCGTGTTTTTGGCATTGTGTTTTTGGCCTACTTTTTGAAGACAACTCCCAAGCAAGTTACCACTCAAATTGTAGCTTATTGTTTTAGCTATAAATTGGGTGGTAACTTGCCTAAGACTTGATTGGAAAAAGTAGGCCAAAAACACAATGCCAAAAACACGATTTTGAATTAGGGGGTGTGCTTCTATTAGAGAGAATACGGTATTTCATCGAGATATAGTCATGACTGAGCGTACTAATATTTTTGGAATAACGATTAACCTTGCTTGAAGCCATATCTTGGCAAGCAAGTAACTTTTTGAAAATTCTGCTCTCAAATTAAGAGCTGGGTAAACTGGGTACTTGTATTCAAAAATATCAAAAATTATACAAATAAGAATGGCCAACTGTCGTTTTACCGATTACATTCAAATGGCAAAGAGATCTCTTATCCAATTAATTACCACTGTTTTTTATTTGATCATTCCAGCCGGCAAGCAATGGAAAGTTGAAGTGTCCGAACCCCTTTTGGTAATGTGTCCAAAGCCATTGTCATCTTTTGCAATGTTCATCTGACCCACGGGATTGTTGTTTTGAGAAGACTGGAGAGGATTTCTCGTTATTAGGTCGGATTGTCGTCGAAATTTGGCCATATCTGATGGCTGGCTAGATGGCTGGAAGGTGGAATTGGTGTAGGTGGAGCTAGTCATCATGCTAGAGTACTGCTGCTGTTGCTGACCTGAGCCATAGTTTGTGGGCAGACCGGCATTTAGGAGGATGGCCACACACTCTTTAGAGCCATTGTGTCTGGCATGCCATAGTGCAGATCTTCCCATCTCATCCAGAACCTTGATGTCGGCGTTGTACTAAAAAAGATTCAAAGTATTTTTGCGAAGCCAAATTTATGTATCTATCAAAGAAAACTATGCGCATGCATTTCTGGGATTTTTGAACAGTAGGCCGATTCAAAAATTAAAAAGTCTAAAAAAGATGGCTCAAACCGAAAATCGTTGGATGACTAATTTTGATCTCATTGGATTCCAACTAATCAACAAAAACTCCAATTTCTTCTTAACTGAATCAAACGCTTGGCTCACAACTGGATAGCTCACATCATGGAGTCTCAAGAAAGTTATTACGAAGAGAAAAATAATCACACTACTCGAGAATAATAATCGAAAATATGAAAAATGGAGACCTTTTGAATAGACATTCCTAAACGCCACTACGCCATAAAAAAACCGACCCAGATGAGAAGCTGCAAAATTTCGGCGGCACCTATAGAACAAGCCAAATGAATTGGAGTGCGCTTATCTCCATTACCAATGATCCCATTCACATCCTTTTCCTCACACCTCGGCAGGATCAGCATCAATGAAGGGAGATCTCGAGTGAGCACAGCATCTATCACTTGTCTGGACATTGTCCTGTCCACGGGCACAGGAGGCAGGAATAGTTTTTGCTCGTATTTAATCTTAATCCAACTCTCTTTTTGCTCCCTGAAAAATAAGAAAATGGAAGGTATCAGCTCTACACGCCTTCGTACAGGTGCCCGAAAACTGCCTTGGCCTCCCAAGCTTTTTCAAATAAATTTGACATTTTGACACAGGCTATATGCCCTGGGTCTAAATGCTAAGCCTAAGACCAGGGCCCCTAAGACTTGGGGAACCAAAGCAGTTTTTTACTGACTTGTGTGAAAGTGTGTAGAGTAAAATGTTTATAAGCTCAAATAAAAGTCTCCCGTCAAATTAGACATTTACCAGTCACATTTTTAAAGCTTAATCATCTCAGTAGTTAACATAACAGTAGTTACCCTAAATTTCCTCTTTGCGATGAGACTGGAAGAAGCCTCGTATATCAGCTGACTCGATACTGTTGGAAAAATTCGGAGAAAAAAAAGTTTGAATGAATCAAAAGGTATTTGCCTCCAAAAACTTTTTTCTCCAACATTTTCCAACATTATCGAGTCAGTTGATGCGTCCTTGGGAAGAAGAGATCCAGGACTATAGGCTGGAAAAAATCAGAAAAGATAATTGAAAACAGCTGAGATAATCAAGCTTTAAATTTGACGAGAGATTTCACATCCCACCAATTTTTATAAACTATTGCATTCCTATTACAGTAAACTCTCGATATAACGGCCCCTTTGGTTTTGTTTGGTTGGCCCACTAATAAAAAACTACAACCCAGACTCTCGATATAATGGTCCTATAGTCGGTCCCGACTAAGGAAACATATATTCGATATACCGTGTTCTCTCTAATAGAACCACACCCCCCCCCCAATTCAAAATCTTGTTTTTGGCATTGTGTTTTGGCCTACTTTTTGGCATTGTGTTTTTGGCCTACTTTTTGGAGACAACTCCCAAGCAAGTTACCACTCAAATTGTAGCTTATTGTTTTAGCTATAAATTGGGTGGTAACTTGCCTAAGACTTGTTTGGAAAAATTAGGCCAAAAACACAATGCCAAAAACACAATTTTGAATTAGGGGTGTGCTTCTATTAGAGAGAATACGATAACAGCCTCCCGATATATCGGCCCCCTATGCCTGGTCCCGAGGGGGGCCGTTACATCGAGAATTGACAGTAAAAGGTAAAAAAGCTTTTAAGAACTATTTCTAGCTGGCATTTTACCCATCAAGTGAGCTACTTTTCCTAGTCCTCTTCCAAAATTTACGTGTGCCACTGTTTTCCCTAACACATATGAAAAATGTTCAAACCTGGAAGACTCCGGTGTGGGTTTTCCATCGGGTGCATTGTGCTCCCAAATGCCGTTAGATAGGTCATTCCCAATTGCTTGCATCACTAGCAGATATTCCACACTGAAAATATTTAATGAACTAAACAATTGAGCAAAACCCACACAATAAACAGCTAAACCACAATTAGCTATGTTTTTCCCCAAACATTTGGTTGCCAAGATATGGCCACGACCGGCTACACCGACAGCGACCACCTTGCTCGCAGCTTTATCTTGGCAATCAAGTAACAATGCAGGATGGTCACAACGCTCTAAGATACAACAATAAACTCGATATAGCCACCCTGGTGGGCTTCCGAATAAAAAAGTTCTTTCAAAAATGGGTAGTTTTGCTTAAAAAAATCGTGGCCAGTTGTTTCATGACCAAAATAAACTTACGGCCAATCATCCAAATCAATGGAGCGGACCCTTGAGATATGTGAGCCTAGATTGCGATGAATGCCTGAACACTCAATGCAGATTAAAGTGCCCAGATTGAGAGAAGCCCAGTCGGGCTTAGGGGTGGAGCAGTCAGCACATTTGTCATTGCCAGCCACTTCCCTGAGTGCCTGCACTTCTGCCTTGTTGCCGTGTGCTCGGTTGTTCTGCTGCTGTTTTTGACTTGGTTGAAGTTGAATGCACTTCTCGATTTGCTCTTCGATTAGACCCACCCATTCGTCACGCTCTTCCACTGTAGAGGCGGAGAACTCCCATTGCTTTTGGTTGCAGGAGATGATCTCGAATTCGCAATCCTCTTCTAAAAATGGGCAGTGGAAATAAATTCTACAGAATGCTCCAAATGCTGATTTCTCACCCAAAACGACCCATCTGGACGCTATCTGCTTGTACCCCCTAATTAATTTGGTCGATTTCTCAGCCATTTTTTATAAAAATGAAAAGTCATGAACTCCATCCCGCTCAGAGTTCAAAGCTAGGTCCAACAAGGCGACCAGCTGGACTGTACACCCCGATTCTGACTATCTAATACCAGCCCTCCCCCTATTCTGTTCGGCCTGAAGCTCACTACTACTTATTTTCAATCTACTATTGTATCAAAAATAGCACAGTAAAAGATACCAACCTTCTTCGTTATTCTTGGTGCCACTACCCAATCTTCTATGCCCTCTCTTCTTCTTACTAGTAGGAGGTATTTTGATTGCATTGGAAGTTATGGAATGTCCACCAGGGATCAGCCCCACACTCGAACTGGTGGAAGTGACCAATATGCCGCCCAGATCTCCATCACTGTTGCCTGAAGTGCCGCCTGTTTCTCCGAAACCATGTGGGCCATCCACTTCAAGTGGTGACTTGATGCCATCCAACATAGAAGACATCGACTCCGCCTGCATGTTCCCTTCTTTGGGGGTGGTTGGTTGAGGCAGAAGAGAATTCCTGTTAGTAGCTCTTGGCTGTAAACAGCCACGAATAGATAAGTTCGAAAAATATTTAAGGGTATAGGAATGCTTATTGTACCGTGTTCTCTCTAATAGAACCACACCCCCCCCCCCAATTCAAAATCTTGTTTTTGGCATTGTGTTTTGGCCTACTTTTTGGCATTGTGTTTTTGGCCTACTTTTTGGAGACAACTCCCAAGCAAGTTACCACTCAAATTGTAGCTTATTGTTTTAGCTATAAATTGGGTGGTAACTTGCCTAAGACTTGATTGGAAAAATTAGGCCAAAAACACAATGCCAAAAACACGATTTTGAATTAGGGGGTGTGCTTCTATTAGAGAGAATACGGTATGTGTGAAGCTGTTGCACAGTGGATGTGCACTTTGGCAGGGTAGTGGCCAGCTAGTCACACTGTATGAAACTTTGATTTTGTATGGAATGGAAAGAATAGTTGTAATTTTGAATATTTATTAATGCCCGACCGAGCCAAGTGGGCATCCACTTGGTTTGGCTAAAGTCTGCTATTGGTAGTTGTTGACATTAGACAAGTGTCAACAACTAGTTGTCAGCAACGACAACTAGGGATTTTACGGGAGGGAGGTCAAAACGCTACCTTTTGTCTTCCAGCTACCCTGACAGTGGCCAGGCCAAGGTAGACCTCCTTGCCTCTGGAGTCCTTGTCCATGTATTCTTTAAGGTTTTGGTGGTAGCTAAGTCTGCCGTCGGAGTAGAGACACACATATTTCCTACAAAAATACAATTTTTTGAGCCTTAAAAATACTTGGATGCATAAATTGGGGCTTGAAACCAACTTTTTCCAGTCCTTGTTCAGAGCCTTGCTACTTCGTTTGTAGAGCAATCCCTGCTTGATGGGGATTGCCCGACCTACTCCCATGTTGATTTCGGCTGAGGTCTTAGCCTTTCTCTCTTCCATTCTCTCTTCAGGGGTTTGTTGGTGGTTGTTGTGGTGGTGATGGTCTCCTCCTTTGTTGGGTCGCTGCAATGGGGTGGAGATTAGAGGATATGCTTTGTGTCAAAAAAGTTGGCCCTACTGGGTAGTTGTTTTTTTTTAAGTTTGTCTCCCTATTGTTTTTCATTAATTTTTTCAAAAATCTTAAAGTTATAACAAGCCATAACCAGTCCTAAGTTTTTCTATACGCTAAAAATAACAAGAAAGCTGCTTTCCCCACTTTTTTGTTCGAAAACCGAAAATTTCTTGCCATGGGAGACCCATTGGAGACCTACAAGAGAGTTCAGCCATTAATAGCAATTAAGCAGAACCCACAAATATATTAGATATCCTCCTATTCTTGCGTTGAGTGTTGGGTGTGCTGGAAGGGGTGGTGTGTTGAGCGGGCAGTTGACTAGTGGAAGCCACATAGGAGCTGTTGACCAGGGTGTTGGAAGAGCCGCTTTCATACAAGTTGTTGTGCAAGAGGTAGGTCAGGGACTCCACCTGTCCTCCACCCACAACACTGGACGAGGAACGGGAGTATTGAGGAGGGATGGAACCTAGGATGGGACACTAAATTTAATTTGCATTCAAAACACCTATTGCTACCATTCGCAAAGGAGTATTGCGAGGCCAGACTGTTGTGGCTGTATGCAGGGGAAATACCGGCAAACTCTGGATTGCTCACTCTGTTGATGCTCGAGCTGGGCATGGGAGTGGAGGACATCAGGAATGTGGAGCAAGAACGGGTGTCTGCACCTCGGTCTGTAACCCGAGTAATTAATAAAATGGCTGATTTTCAAAAGGGCTATTCATCCAAACCATTTTAAAGTTGTTTTCTGCGATTTTATGTTCAAAAATTGGGTATTTAAACATTTTCAAATTTTGTGTTTTTGCCTTGGGAAACCAAGGTCAAATACCCACTTTCTGATTGAAAAAGCGCGTGTTTGGGTGTAGTTCGTCGGTTTTGCACTAGTCTTTTGCATAGAGCTGAGCTTTAGGCTTAGGGTAGGACAGCACCATCAGTGCGTGGTCTAACATGTTATGATGGTAGTATACAAAAAAATATATAAATGTACAATTTTTGGGGTGTTTACTTTGGGAGACCAAGCCAAAAACGGAATTTTATACAAAAAATCCGCTTTTTTTTGGTATGGAAACCTGTAAAAAACAACTCTTTTATCGTTTAGCTGTGTATAGTTTTTCCCCTCAAATTATTTAAACTTGATTATCTCGGCTGTTTTACAACAAATTTTTCTAATTTTTTTCCCAGTGTGTAGCCCTGGATCTGCTCTTTCTAATGCAGCATCAGTTGGCTTAACGTTACTGAAAAAAGCAGAAGAAAAAGGTATTTGAATGGAGCAAATGATCATCCCGTAAAATATCTTTTTTACTAACTTCTCCCAGCAGCATTGAGTCAGCTGATACTGCATTAGAAAGAGCAGATCCAGGACTACACACTGGACAAAAAAATTAGAAAAACTTGTTGTAAAACAGCCGAGATAATCAAGTTTAAGCAATTTGATCCTTTATCGTTTTTAGTGCATAAAAAAGATGCAGAATAATAGGTAAATGCGTTTTTGATAAGTGGTTCTTTTGGTAAGAAGTCTTTTTATATAAAATTGCCATAGTCCACTAAGGAAAACACGGCAGAAGACTCAAAATGGTGATTTACATCCAAACACACAGCTTCAACACTTTTTTAATCACCAAAAGTTCTTTTGCGGTAGGAGAAAAGTAGCAGTCGGTGTGAAATAGCAGTGGACTGTTGGTTTATTAACCGAAAGCTGAAAAACAGAACAAAAGAGAAGATTACCCAGGGCTAGGTGTTGGTTTCAAAAATTATGCCTATCTTATCTGCTCCTTCAGGGCACCACATTTTGTTCAAAAGGCGTTAACACCCACCAAAATAGTTGTTATCCCTGTGAGAGTAGTGCTTGTGACCCAATGCAGTGCCTGCTCTAGAGTCAATGTTAGGGCTGAGAGGACGCTGGTAGAAAGTGGTTGCTGAAGGTGGGCAGGCAGGCGGATTGGTGGTTCTTCTCCTTACTGTCTCCTGGCTGCCATTGCTACTCCGGCTTGGCAGCTGTTCATGCACTGGCAAAGCTGACACACTTCTGAATCTCCACTTACCCTATTTCTTCTAATAATACCCCACCTTGATTCAAAATCGTGTTCTTGGCATTGTGTTTTTGACCAACTTTTTCTGGACAACTCTCGCGCAAGTTATTACTCAAATTGTACCTAAAACAATAAGCTACAATTCGCGGGGTAACTTGCCTAAGAGCACTTTACTAAAGTGGGTCAAAAACACAACCACACAAGAACATGACTTGGAATCAAGGAGGGGGGAGGGGTGCTTATTAGAAGAAATAAGACAGTTCGTCATGAAGACAGTAGGTTATGCTCTTTAAAATGTATATTTTGTGTTTGTATTGCAAGGAACCTTCACAAGTTTAGGTGTACAGGGTGTGTCTATAAAAAACTTGATCAAATAATTTTTTTGGGTAGGTAGACCTTTGTCCAGTCAATTTCCGAATTTTTAAGCCCTGAAACAAGGAAAATACATGTTTAAAACCATGGCCAAACTATCTATTGTCAACTGTTGTGCGACATTTGCGCCCCAATAATTTTTAAACCACTTGGGGGAAGGTAAATCAGATGGAGAGTAGTTAGACCATCTGAAGGGTAGGTAAACCAAGTGGTTTACCTGCCTTCCAGGTGCTTCATCTTGCCCTCGAGATGTTACTACCTAGCCTCCAAGTGATTTAGCTACTCTCTAGCTGGTTTAAAGGGTGTTGGTTCTAGCTGGGGCCACGTGACCTGGCCGACTGTTGTTTTACCAAATACCAAATATACTACTCAAATTTTGACACAGGAATTGTAAGTTTGGCTCTAATATGCTATGCCACCCGGTGTTTTACGAAAAAAAAAGGTTGTTTCATAATATTTAATTGTTTCACGGCATTAAATGTGTCTAAAACGTGTTTTTGGGGCGTGGCCGGCCATTTCTTGGTAAAAAAAGAATCAAGAATATAGTGAAACTTATTTAGTTTTACCTTTGATGGTGTGTGTAGTTGGGATTATACTGGTTCAACTCATGATATCCCTGCAAAAAAGCACTTTTATTGTTGTTATCCCAAGGTGTAGACATACATGTTGCTGGGAATAGCTGTTGGGAGGGGGGTGAACAGCTGCTGCTGGATGGTTATTGTTGTGGTTGGCTGGGGGGTTGTTGCTGCAGGAAGACAGACGACCCAGTGGAACACCGCCTTGGGGAACACCTTTCCTCTGCTGAACAATTCGCTGGCAGGCTGTAAATTGTGTTGCAGTTATTTGTTTGTAATATAATAAGGATGGAGGAGGAGTGTTTATAACAGCTTGGGTTTTTATTGGAATTTAATTTAAAATGGGAAAAGGGAATTTTTTCGATTACTATACAAATAGATATACTGCAACAAAATTGAGAAATTTTTTGTTTATATTAGGTAGTCTGCAAAGTTTGTGCACATTTGAAAATTTCCAAAATCAGCTTAAGCCACCCTGCGCTTTCGAAATTTTTTCCACTCTTCTTTCCCAATTTTTTGCGCAAAACTTTCTAAAATGTCTAGAATGCTAAAAAGCTAGTAAAAAAACAATACTTTTTGTCACTTCTTTTTCTTTAAAATGCCAAGTGAAGTGTTACACTCTACAGCACAAGCGGAGAGAAAACGTTTTGAAAATAGTATAGCAAAACCCCAGCACATGGTACGGTATTCTATTCTTCTAATCATTTTAAAAAGCTCTGATAGAAATAGAAAATAGAATTTAAAAAATAGAAATAGACATAAAAATAGAAAAATATACCGTATTTACTTTAATAAGCAAGCACCCCTAAATTTAAAAAGATGTATTTGTGGCATTGTGTTTTTGCCTATGTTTTGCTGGTGTCTTCTGAAGATGTTATATATCAAAATGTAGCTTATAATCTACATTTTGGTATATAACATGCCCAGAAGACACCAGCAAAACATAGGCAAAAACACAATGCCACAAATACATCTTTTTAAATTTAGGGGTGCCCGCTTATTAGAGTAAATACGGTATATTTTTGAAAAATTTGCAAAACCACGGGATGGACTAAGCCGATTTTCGAAAATTTAAAAAACCGCACAAACTTTGCAGACAACATAATAATAAAATGTGTGTAAACTGTAGACAGTCAACACTATTTACAGTTTTTCGACTCAACCTGTAAATTTATGGTTTTAAATGTGGGAATATTGCTGCTACAGCTATGTAAAGCCAGTCAGTATATATGTAGGTCGAGGGTCACCCGCTCAATTATTAAGTAGTATATATCTCATCCTTTTATATACAAACGTTCAACTAATTCAAACAGTAGTGGTAGGGGTGGTGAAAAGAGGGAGGGATGAGTGGGCAGCAGTGCACGAGTGTCACTAATAAAACAGCGTAAAAAGCTCAAATTATGTTCGACTATTTACAGCTATCTGTAAGAATAGTTGACTGCATGAAATTTAACTGGGATTCAATAGTCAACCACCAATAATGATTGACCGTAGTTGGCTAATACATATTGAATTATAAAAAATGATTCACTGTAACTATTTTCTAGAGTTAACTGCATACACTATATAAATAATCCTATTGGGTTGGTGCATAATTATCCGCGGTTTTTTTTCAATAAAATAAACAAAACGGCAATTTTCACTAAAGAAAAACGCGCCAATATAGACCGTGGATAATTGTGCACCAACCCAATATCAACCAACAATTCCCACTCTACAGTGCAGAGTCCACACCTAATTTATATAAAATAAAAAAAAAAAAATTCAAATTACAGTTTGCTACAGTCTAACTAATTAGCTACAGTTTATTCCAAAGATACGATGAAGTTCGTTGCAAAAATTTCCCATAAAAAGCGGTAAAAAAATATTTGCTCACAGCTAAGCATTTATAATTAACTGTGAGCACTATTTTCCACGTAATACTAGACATGCAAGTGAGAAAGGGTCTCACCACCAAAACATCATAGTAAACACAGGGAGAGAGGAAAAAAGGAGAAACAGTAGCACTCAAGTCTATTTGTTTTGAGGGACGCACCACCATATGCAAACACGCAAATTAGCCGGCCAATCTATTTAGCCGATATATTGCTGTTTCTGGAAACATAAAAACCATAGTAACTCCTGAAACACATTTTCACAAAGAGGTTTTAATTGGGTTGGCTGCATTTGCTCCAGCTGCTCTTTTGTCGCTTGAGCGGCTGGGAGCGCTTTCTTTTGACTAGAACATTTTCAAAACTGAAAGGGTGTTCTTTTAAATTTTGTTCATAATAAGATTTGAAGAAGTGAAATGTTGAGGATGAAGTAGAAAACTATGAACTTAAAAAGTTGTAAAAGATGCTAGGGAGAAATATTCTTGGGTGGATGTAAAATTTAACACGTTTTTTTGACCTTTTTTAAATAAATATGAAAAAATTATGGAACTATTGCACTTGGTAACCCCCCCAAAGGTCAAAAATTATGAAAATAAAAAAATCACAAAATTGGGAATATTGAAGACCATGGCCAACATAGTGATAGCTCATATTGCCCTTTCCAGCACAGCTTACTTCTTTATATTCACCGTTCTCATCCAATTTACCAGAGCAAGTGCGAATTTTGAGAAAAGTAAACCAAGCGATTGCAACCATTTTATAAACTCTTCGCCGGGTAAAGCCAAAACTTCGAACAAGCGACGACTGTTCATTTCACGTAGATCATCCATTTTTATATCTAGGCATAAACAATATTGTAAAACATATAAATACGCGAAAAATCAACAGGGAGACTAAGGCTAAAAATTGTGATAATTTTTGACCTTTTGGGGGGTTACCAATTACAATAGTTCCAAAATTATTTTATTACAATAGAACCTAATAGAACCCCCCTAATAGAACCCTCTAACCCCCCCCCCCACCCCTAATTCAAAATCATGTTTTTGGCATTGTGTTTTAAACCTATTTTTCCAAACAAGTCTTAGGCGAGTTACAACTTAAATTGTAGCTTATTGTTTCAGCTACAATTTGGGTCATAAATTGCCTGAGAGTCGTCTGCAAAAAGTAGGTCAAAAACACTGCCAAAAACATGATTTTGAATTAGGGGGGGGGGCGTTTTATTACAGAGAATACGGTATGTAAAAAGGAAGACGTTGAACATAGTTTTGAATACGGAGGCCTACCGTATATAGAAACTCTGGTATGCATATGTTTTATGCATCCAGAGTCACTTTGGAGTAATTTATGTCTCAGGTATGTGTGTGTGTGTGTGTGCTCGCATCTTAAGTTCAGACCCCCTGCACCCCCGAAGGATAAGTGTGCGCACACAAACTTACCTGCGACATGAATTCGACAAAGACTTTTGATCAAAAATGCATATAGAGGCTCTTTTTGGCAAGGCCCACGTTGAAAAACATGGTAAAATCGTCAAGTGGTCGAAAATTCAAAAATACATTTGATGGAAAAAATAATAAATCTGATGCAGGGAAAAGTACTATGCCATACAAACATGTTGTATCGTACTATCGTATACCACTTGGTCCCCCAAGGCAAAAACTATATGATTTTAGAAAAAATGCGTGGCAGAAAGCTTCACTGGAGTTAGCGATTTTTCGAGGAAAGCAAAGAAATAATCAGTGGGATGGCCGTGGATCGGTGCAAATTCTCTTCTCAACGCTGCCGTGACGATGCGACAAATGCAAAAGCATCTGATCATAAGTCACATAATTGTACTTTTGACAAATCAATCCAAGTGGATGAATTACAAAGACTGACATTGAAGAAGAAGAACTAGAAATTGAAGAATCTAGCAATTTTGTTAAAGAGAATAATGAAGTTGTTTATTTGTCTGATGATAAGTTTGTCCCTAGTTGTTCGGCGTACAATGTTGAGATGTGAACGCTTAATCAGTTCCTAAGCGGATATACAGCGTCTTTCTTGGTAATTCATTTTTTCCGTTGTTCTCGGCAAAATTTCCATGATGGAATTTTTTTGGAGAAATCAAGTATCTCTAGTTTACTATGATTGCTTTTCTATTTAAATGCAATGCATTTTATCACCGTTCCCAGTAAGAAAAGATTTTAGTTGACTTAGGTCGAATTAAAATTTAGGCTCTTTAATTTAGTTGTCTCATTTTGTAAGCAAATGGTTACCTAAGCCTAATTTTTCTACTCTTTCAATTGGCACTACCATATTTCCTGTAGTAAGCCCCACTAAATTCAAAAAAATGTGTTTGTGGAATTGTGTTTTTAACACCAATTCTTTTGGTGACTTCAGCACATGTCATATGCCAAAATGTAGCTTAAAATATAGGCCATGTTTTGGCATATTATATGTCCTGGAGTCACCAAGAAAATTGGTGTCAAAAACACAATGCCACAAAAACATTTTTTTGAATTTAGGGGACTTATTACAGGAAATACGATATTTTTATAAAAACTGCCTGCCCTCGCATTTGGTTTTAATCTCCAGCTCAGTAAGTTCATAGAAATAAAATATCAAACGCTACCTACCACTATGGAAAATAGCCTCAGAATTATGGCCGAAGGCTGAGCAGCACTCAAAGTAGCCACACATTTTCATGGTTTGAGAAGCTTTTCTGGCTTCCTCTTCTCCAGTCACTCGTCTCAAATTTTCGTTGCTAGTGTCCTATAAATTAATACAGTAAATAGTTGTTGAGCTAAAAAAAACATCTTCTCACAAAAAATACCTTAGTGCCGACCAGAAATACAGGAATGTCAGATAAATTGCGATAGCTAGTCATTCGTTTGAAGAATTGCAGGGCTGTTTGGTAGCTTTCTCTGCTGTCCACTGCAAACACTATGACCACTCCATCAATCCAGTTGGTGAACTGTAAATATTATAGTTGAATGCTACAGCTAAATCCTACAGTTAACAGCTACAACTAAAAAGTTAACCTGAAACTCGGGTTGACCACTCCCCTCATCTCGAATCAATAGTAAGTAGCTTTTGTTGTCGATCAACATCTCTTTTTTGAAGCGTCCACCTGGAGTAAAGATATATAAAATTAATGGAGAACCATACTTTGCTAAACCGACCTTCTGGGGACTCCTGTCTACCGGAACCGGTCAAAAAAAAGTGAACAAGGGAGGTCTTGCCACTGTCCAATGACCCAACAACGCCTAGCTTTAATTCGGGAATTATGCGGCCAAGTGTCCATTCTTGGCTGTTTATTAGAGCATCTGTAAAAAAGAAAGATTAGCAGAGATTAGTGAGACGATTTAAAAAATAGCTGAGATATGATCAAAAAATAGGAGGGAGAATATAAATACTAAGTTCACGACTGGCTTTGGTAATATCTCAACGATCAAGTCTTTTTTAAATTCCGTTTTCAGATTTGGATTTCTGAGGTTCTTTTTGCCCAATGGGGGACCTCAGAAAAAAAAAATTTTAAGGCGTGTGGTGAACTGGCCATACACCTTGGGATGGGCAAAGGAACTCGCGAGTAAAGAAAATGATCAATGCATAGTTAATACCACCGAATGAGAATAGATTAAACTTGCTCTCATCGCTCCAGAGCATTCTTTCCCAGCCAGCAATTGACCAATCCAGATGAGCGCGAGCAAACTTCGAATAAGCCTTTACATTCTTTTCCGGTATTCTCGATTTCTTGGACGGCTCGGCAGCGCACAAGTTGACACAGTTTGATCAGTAGAGACCGGATTTTTATGCCAAAAAGGTGGATCCACAGCTGGGTCCGAGCGTTTTTTACCTCAATTTCCGACATCTTTTGCTAATTTCGGATATTGATGTCTCTAAGTCAAAAAATCATAAGAATTTTGTATTTGCCAGTCCTTTTTAGACAACTCAACAATTTCACCTAAAAAAAATCCAACTCGATCTTGCGGAGTAAATCGAGAGTTAAAATTGTGGGTTAAATCGAGAGTTGGATTTTTTAAAGGTGAAATTGTTGAGTCGTGTAAAAACGACTGGCGAATGCAGAATCCTTATGATTTTTTTGCTTTAGAGACATCAATATCAAAATGGACAAAAGACGTCAATAATTGAGGAAAAAAATGGTCGGACCCAGCTGTAGATCCAACTTTTCGGCATAGGAATCCGATCTCTAATGATCAGTATACTAAACGTAACATAAACACCTATGCGAGAATATTTCTAGCCGTGCTAGTAGTGATATCTTGCTTGAGACGCTCATTTGCATATTTGGTCACATCATTGGCGGTCTTCTTCGGATCATGCTTCACTATCCGCGCAAGAATTTGATCATTTCTTTCGGTGGATATCGCTCGATAGATAATATTATATCTCATAGACAAATAAATAAAAATATCAAGTTTTTGTAAAATTAAACCAAAAATTGAATAAGCGCTGAAAATATGAGTTTTGGTAAGACACTCAAAACCCGCCTTCCAAATAGACGACCTGTTCCCTCAGTTGTTCTTGCAAGGTATCATCGTCAATGGTGTCAATAAGGTCATAAAAGTCATAGATGCAGGGATGCACTGACTCGAACCGGTGGATTTCTTGCTGTATTTGCTCAGAAATTTGTTCGTTGGGAGGGGAGGAGGAGGATATGCTTTGCGACCGACGCATTAACACAACTGGCTGGTCTTCTCTTCCAGAATAAGGCGGCAACATCAGCTACTCCTATCAACTGCCATTCCGGCAAGTGCAACTATGCAATTGTCTGAAAACCAATCATATTCAAAATTAAAATTAGATTTCTAGCAGCAATATTAAGAATCGCAGGAATCAAAGTTTTTTTGAACTGGTTACCTATTTTTTCGGTACTTATGCAGTTGGTACCCATATTGGGGGAGGAAGGATACAAAATGCCTAAACACCTTTTTCCCTGATCTTTCGGCTAAACTATAGTATGCTGAGCTCTGCTAAAAACAAGGTTTAGCTACTATTTTTTGTTTTTCAGCACTCAAAACATTTAAAAGACGTGTCTTCAGGTGTGAGAATTACCTCTGGAAGGTATCCACATACCCTATAAAGAACAAAAAAGTAGAATTTACACTACTAGGACCTAGCACATAAAGAAACTAAGGTAAAAACTAATACGTGTGTATGTTGTGTTTAAGGTGTCATTGGACATGGGATTGGCAGGGTTTTCGCATGGCAATTCGACAAAAATTTCATCCAGAAGTTAATAAGGCTGAATACAGCCACTTTCACAAAAAAATTTCAAAAGTTTGGTGGCAAGGTAGCTCGACCGTAGCCAACCTCAGTGGTTTATATATTTTCAATAAATTGTTATTATACTTGCTCGATCATGTGAAAAAAGTCTTTTTCATAAGATAGCTGAGTGTCCAAACTATATTTTGGCACATAACATGTCGAAGAAAATTAGGAAATAGTAGCTAAAAGTAGAAAACAAGACGAAAAAAGTCGACCATGAGCCCGACCACATGGCTACAGCCAATTTAAAAAATCTGCATACATGTATGTTTTCGGACGAAGAACGATAGAAATCTGAATAGCACGAACAAAAAATCAAATTCAGCCACTTAGAGGACAATAATCCCCACGAAAAATTACGATCCGATTAAAGGCCATTAAAGAGTACAAGAAAAAGGGAATAACACAAATACACATAATACAAATCCATGAGAGTGGCTGCTTTATTAGTAGTCTTCTGAAAAACACTTCCTGCAGGTTTGTCTTTCTCTCCCAACTGATTGGAGTAATGCAATTTGGAGGCAGAAGGGATTAGTGTGGAAGCAGCTCTGGATAACCATATTGGATAAGCATGAACAGAAGCAACCAATATGGTGGTGCTATCCTTTGTCTCTCCCATCAATATCCATGAAAGAGAGACTCCCCACCACAAATGAAACAAAAAATATATGCAAAAAACAGATCAATAATTGTGGGACTGGAATTGGGTGGAGGAGGATGCCCTCCCCTTTTTTCTCTCCTTTACTTCTATTGAAGGCGCTCTGCTTGCCTGCCCCCACTTGGGCTGACTTGTTCTGTGTGTGTGAGCAAAGACAAACTCAATTGAAGGGCGTTTTGAGTGGGTGCAGGCACAGTGCCATTCCTATTCAACAGCCGCCACAGACCATCCTCTTGCAGGTGCCGAAAAATGTCTGAATTAGAATAAGAGAAAGACGGCTAGCAAACAAATGGATGCTGGTATTGCATGTGGGAAAAATTGGGCTTGAATGGTTAAACCATAAGGTCTTCGTTCGATATCTATTGAGCTGTGATTTACATGGTTTAGTCATATACTTGGGAGAGCTGTCAATTCACTACACTTTTTGAAATTTTTTCTTAGGCTTAGCTTAGGCTTAATTAAATCCTTCATTAAAAAAATAAATTTTTTTATTCTGAGCCCCCATCCCCAGTCGGAAAAAAGACCTGAGTAATCTGGATATGAAAAGAGAATTTTGAAAAAATGGCTCGAGTGTTGAGATAGGACCAAAGTTAGCCGTGAACAGCTTTGAATCCTAATCCCTCCTGGTTTCAATCATATCTCAGCAAGCAGAAAATACGGTAATCATTATTCAATAACTAATTCATTAATGTTTTTATCGTTTCAACCCACCCAAGCCACAAAAATTCAAAATTTCATTGCACAATCAGTCACATTCATCGTCAAAAATCATGTTATGTTCTCGCTGTTGAAAAAAAGAAAGACAAAAATTAACCCGAGTCTGCAAAACGTTTATTTCATATTGCTCATCCTTGGAAGAAAAGTCAAATCAATACTTGATGGTGCCTGAGCTTGCTTAAGAGCACACTTCAGCAGTTTCCGACAGTATTTCTTTCTTTATTGTTCAGCTTAGTAGTGGCCATTAGCTTCTGCGTCAACCTTCTTGCAATTCTAGAAAAAACACATAAAATAGGCTTATAACAAACCTAAATATAAGTATTTCTTTCTGATCCTTCCACTGTTAGCTTGATAACGGTTTCCACAAAATTTGCAGTAACCAAAGAAAACATGCTTTTTATTTCCGTAATTTTCTTCCTCCTCTCCTCTTTACTTTCTCGCCTTTTAACGCTCAAAGTATTCCAAAACACCAAGAAATAGGCCTTCTTTTGCACATCTAAAAATACGAATATTACTATCTATAGATTAAAAAATGCAGAAAAATTTTGCATAAATAAAGAAAAGGAATAAAGTTCCATGGAAGATCTCAAAAATTTTACGTAATTTTGAATTTTTGTTGGTGAGTAAATGACCGAGTTGCTTCCATAGGTCATTTAATATTAAATGACCGGTTAAAAAACCATTCAATAACCCTATAATAACGGCTCTACACCATAATTTACGCGAAAATTTGTTATGCCACAAAAAGAATCCAAATCTGAAAACAACATTTCAGAAGGAGGATTGGTTGCTGAGATATGATCAAAACTAGGAGAAAAAAGGATAAAAACTAAGTTTGCGGCTGATCATATCTCAGCAAGGAAGCTTCTTCTTAAAATTCTGTTTTCAGATTTGGATTCCTGAGGTCTTTTTGCCTGCTGTGGTGTCTGAGAATGAAAAAATCCTTTCAAAAATGAGTACTGCAAATGAATACCCGCAAATTTATGGGGCCTAACAAAGTGACCGCGTAACAAATCTTCCTCGTAGCAAATTTTCGCGTAAACTATGGTGTACAGCCAATAGAGCCGCACCTCGTAATTCAAAATCGTGTTTTTGGTATTTTATTTTTGACCTACTTTTTCCAGACAGCTTGTCTAAGACAAGTCTTGGCTAAATCATTCGGCAATATGTAGTCTTCAACAAAAAATAAAAAAGGCAATTCCAATCAATTTTCTGAATAAAAGCCATCAAAAGTCAGGCTGATATAAAAAAAAAACATGAACAACCTAAATTGGTTATCAATACACAGACATGATGTAGGGCTCTCTCCAAATAGAACATGCCAGTCTCTCTCCCTATGTATATAATATACATATATGTGTGTGTTTACAAAAGAAAAGAAAGAAGGAAAAGATGGGTTTATGAGTGAGTTGTGCTTCCGCACTCTCTCTCTAATACCACTGCTGCTACTGCTGGAGCAGCAGAACTTCTCTTGGAAAGAACTCTCTGTGTCATAGAGAAGGGAAAGAGTGAAGCTTGTGATAGACAATCTAATAGATTAAATGAACGAAGGAGTCAACCACCCATTTCAAATGCTGACCAATAAAAAGTTCACAAAGAGCTCAAGTTTGAAAATGACTAATACCTCCACATCAATCAATAGGCTGAATGGCGATGATGATGATGGTGCTCTCTTTAACTAAATTGGTATTTGTTTGAGAAAACAAAACAAGGTGGTTGCACAGGCATTGTTACCAGCACTAACTTTTGCAGTAAAAGGCATTGAACTGCATTTCGCGGTCATTCCAAGCATAGTAAAACATTTTTAAAACTGTTTATTCTTCAAGTAACACCAACAAATAACAACAATTTTTTTAATGGAAGCTATTATTTCTTTCGCCAACACTTTGTGCAAGTACAAGGTGAAGTAAATTTGTAGTCGTAGTAATCTATTTGACGATTTTTATCCCATTCATTCTACAAGTCATACAACATTTTGAAACGCACCAGACCTTGCTTTTAAACTGAATAACAAATGCTTTAGTGGACAAAAATAACACAGGACAATGACGAACAAAAAAGTTCAGAGCTTATTAACCAGTATTAGCTGGCAAGTATATGTCATGTACAAGAAGCTATCGAATGGTATGTTCATTTTTGCATTCATTTAAATTAGATACAGTCGACTCTCGATATAACGATCACCCTAAAAAGTTCGACCCACAGCTGGGTCCGACCATTTTTTTACCTCAATTTTTGACATCTTTTGCCCATTTTTATACTGATATTACTGGGACAAAAAGCCGCAAGGATTCTGAATTCGCCAGTCGCTTACTCACACTCACAAAAAGCAATGATGTCAACATCAATGTCCGAATCAAAATCAAAACCGACTTAAGGAATCGGTCCCAGAATTGCCAATTTTGCTTTTCCCGATTTACCGTCAAATACGAGTATTAAGTAAGCTACAAAAACAAAAACTTTTCAATAAAATTCAAAAACAACGTCAATCCCCTTCGTCTTCTAGCTCTGGCCTTATTTTCAGCCTTCCGTTAAAATGTAATATGGTTTAGAAAATAAATGGAATACAGATTATCAAATAGATCACTGTAATTAAAAAAGGATTTTTTCGCCTTACTCTGTAATCTCTAAAGCTCAACTCAGAATTCCACAACACAAAAATGAGGGACAAGTTTTAAATGGTTCATATTGTTTAGATTTTTTATGCTCGAAACAAGAATCAGACTACCACTTCGTTAATAAGAACATTTAAAAATACATTGAAAAAGTTTGGAATTTGCTACTTTTCAAAAAACTTAGTACCATATAATCAAAGCACCCATATTTACAACAACTTCTTGTTTCTGAGGCACCCCAGCAAGCAAAAAGACTTCAGGAAAAATCTAAGATAAAATCTAAAATAGTGACTTGATTGCTGAGATGTGATCTAAAGTTGACACAGTGATGTTTTTTAGTAATGACCCGCAAGTTTAGGCACAAAACTTGATGCCACAAAAAGGTGTTTTAGCTATAAAAAAAGAGCTTCCATTTTCAAGACCTATAAAACACCCCATATGTGTTCAAAAGAGGTAGTCACTTTGGCACAGGTCAATGCCGCACTTAATGGGTAGTTGCTGATCTTCAGTTCTCCTTCTGTGTATTCCGTGGAAATTTTGCCATGACTGATACCACCCACAACAATGACCACAGGTTCCTGAGCTTCTGCCGACACCACATCTTTAATATCTACCAGATTGGAGCAGTTGAACGAGGTCAAATATTTCTTGCATCCGATAGGAAGATGGCTTGTGACGGGATTCTTGACGACCCTCAGAAGACGTTCGGACCCTTCAGTGGCGCGAATACAGAGCTTGTGGAGAAGTTGCACTGAAATAGGTGAGATGAATGAAAACCTTCCCAAAAAAAGTTTACCCATGAGACCACAGAACCTGTCGAATGTACGAGGAATACGGCATTGAGGATTGATCTCGACAAGCACGTTCTTTTTGGTTCGGAAGTAGATTTGCAGAAGGCCGGCTTGGTTCAGGGGGCAGTCCATGAGCATGAGAAGACACTGAAACAGTTGAATTTTGAATCGAATGCAAAACACAGTCAACGTTCGATAAAGTGCAAATTTTTGGATGTCGATTTGGCTAAGAGGCAAAGGAATTGCAAAAAGCGCACTCTCGATATAATGTAACCCTCGCTACAGTGCAATTTTTTTCGGTTTCGGGGCTGCATTATAAGGTCTCAGCTTAATTGGGGTTAACAGTGAAAAATATAACTTGTTATGAAGTACACTCGCAATACAGGTCTAGTTGCACAACCTCGAGATTCGACTGTAATCAGAATTAGATTCTCTATTCAGGAAAACTGAGATAAAGCAACTCTTATGGATTTGTAGACATTTTAGTATCAATCATTCACAAAAGTGATTGATATGGCTGACTGTAGCATTTACCACACGCAGCTCTTCAAATCTGGGAAAATTTTTGCAAATGGCAACCAACCTGATGCAAAATGTCCGGTCGATATTGTGCTGGATCCTTCTTATTTTTGCGGAGAAAATTTGCATGTTTGTCACTGGATAGAATCACATGATCTTGACCCACCTGAAAAGAAATAAAAAATCATGACGCTACCCGGTTATAACACCTCTCCTCCGAATCACTTAAAAGCGTTTAAAAACCATTTTTAAAAATCTTTTTCAAAAAGGGAAAACATTATATCGAAATTTGGATTTTTTTTAGGCGAAATTGTTGAGTTGTCTGAAAACGATTTTTGCAATTTTTAGCCTTAGAGACATCAATATCAAAATTAGCAAAAGATGTCAAAATTTGGGATGAAAAAATGGTCGAACTCAACTGTGGGTCCCATTTTTTGGGGTGATGGGTTATTGAAGTTCGAATGTATACTTAAAAAGGTTTCAACACTTTCAGAAAATTTGATTTGGGGGCCCGGGGGTAGGTATAACCGAGCGGGTGTATACCTAGCGCCGGAACCATACAAAAAGAGCGAAACCCACCTTTGCTGTTTCCAAAGAGCAGTCTTCCAAGATGATAATCAGTTTTTTCGTATTCTCCTTGGAAACATTGTCTAGTTTCAAACGTTTGGAACGAGGTGCGTTTGAGTCGCCAACCATAATGTTTCAGTTATTAAAGCTTTATTGTTCAAAATAATAAAAGGTTTTTGTAAATAATATAGAGAGATAGAAACAATAGACAAACTTATTTTTAGACAACTCTTGGAAATTTACCAAAACGTGTGACATGTTGAACACAAAAGACATTTTGCCAACTATATCTTACGAAAGGGTTTTTTTTTCAAAAAACAATTGTTGAATTAAATCTAAACAAGTAGCCCATAAATTTGGCATGCCTGACCGCTCGGTCCATCCCATGATTTCGTCACCGCCGTTTTTTCGTCGCGCCATGATTATACCTTGTCTCACCTAGGTTAAGCGGTTCACGGTGATTTGGTTGGTGCATGGATAAACACCTAAACTTGTGGACTTTCCTTTCAAGACAAACTTCCTACGATATAAAAAAATTTTCTTTGGAAGCAAAACGGTGACCATTCGAAACAAATTAAATTAATGTTTACTATAGTTCTTCTAATTATTCCCCCCTCTCTAATTATCACTTTATGCACCAACCGCAACTTAAGTGGATGTTCTATACACCAACCGAACCAAGTGGATGTTCACTTGGTGTGAATTTTTTAAACTTCCGACGAAGAAGCTGAAGAAGTGGAACTCGACTCTGAAAAGGATTTGGAAAATGGACACATTAGCAATGAGGACCAAGTCATTATCGAGGAAGTGCCCAATAATGGGATTAACAAATTCTTGTTTTTGTTTTAACTGTTAGTAGGAGAAATAAAGTTAATTTCGAACACAGGTTAGCTCTTGGTTACGCGAAAATTTGTTACTAGGTAAATTTGTTACACGGTCACTTTATTACGCCACACCAATTTGCATATACTCATTTACAGTACTCATTTTTTCAAAGGATTCCTTTATTCTGAGGCACCCCGGTAGGCAAAAAGACCTCAGGAATCCAAATCTGAAAACATTTCAGAAGGAGGATTGGTTGCTGAGACATGATCAAAACTAGGAGAAAAAAGGAAAAAAAACTAAGTTTGCAGCTGGCTATGATCATATCTCAGCAAGGAAGCTTCTTCTTAAAATTCTGTTTTCAGATTTGGATTCCTGAGGTTTTCTTTGCCTACCAGATTGCCTCAGAATAAAGAAATCCTATCAAAAATGAGTACTGTAAATGAGCACATGCAAATAAATTGCCATGGCGTAACAAAGTGACCGCGTAACAAATGTACCTCGTAACAAATGTACCTCGTAACAAATTTTCGCGTAAATTATGGTGTACAGCCGCTTTTGGCCCCTACCAAAAACTTTTAAAAAAGTCGACATTAGTCGATAAAAAGAGGATTTACGGCATCCCCATTTATCAGTTGTAAACCCAATAACTAAAAAGGCGCCAGAGGCGCCAATGCAGCTAGTGGCTACATTGTTAGTGTCAATACCGAATTGTCGGTTGATCGAGCCGTAAAAAATCGTTGATCACGGATTGTTGTGGCGAAAGGGGGCGGACTAATAAAAGACATACGGTAAGCGCACAGATTTCTGTAATAATAGCCGCAGCCGCAAAAGCCGCGCTGACATGCCCCTCTACAATTAACCTTTGATATCGTTTTATACTAGTTTTTTTTTTTCTTTTAATTGAAAGACGTATTTGCCAAAACTATATTTGAAAATCAATGTGCTTGGTAATCTGCAAGAACTCAAAGCGTATCGTAAAAGCGTATCGCCCATAGATCAAATCATGGATGTTTTCAGAAGCTTATTGCTGTGTATTTCATCAACCCAATATTTTATTGGTCATATGTTTCAGGAAAGATGGATCGTGGAAGCATTAGAATGCATTACAACATTGGCAAGAGCTCGCAGGACTCAAACAGCGTTGAAATCGGAGGAGCTGAATGGTAACTTTTGGTTTTGTACTTTGTATTTCTGAGTTGCTCTTTATCAGTTTCATATTCTTTCGGGTACTTCAAGGCAGAAAAACGGATTCGGGAACCTCAAGCGCCTCCCAATATGCGTGACATGCGGGCAGAAATTTTTGCTGACCCTTTGGATATGCCAGCCATGTTGAATTTGGATGTGCGTTTCGATGGTGCCAGAGCTCGTTCTGTCAAATATTTCTTGGTCAACATCTTCTGTAAGCGTTCGTTTTTCGAAATTCCGTTGACATTCGACTACGAAATTTGCTTGAATGGTTCGAAGAACGATTTGGTGGTCAAGGTGATTGCCACTTTCTAGACCTATTAAAATTATGGTTATTGATTACAGGGAACTCATTGCTTTGAAGTTGCTGAACCTGTGGTGAATTGTCCGGTTGAAGACTTTCTGCCTTGGAATCAGCTCCTACATTTAAACAATGGCTTTATGGATCGTAGCAACGTTATTGTTGTCTCCGTGGATATTCGTGTGAGAGATAGTCTTTCCCAAAAGTATTTGCCCGTTCGCATTTTTTCTTTCCATGCTGTGTGCTCTTTAGACATGCCAAAAACTCGGAATTGTTTTATTCGCCGACAAGATTCCCTGCTGCTGATTGTGTTCTGGCGATTGGAGGCCAGCACATTTATGCAAGCAAGGCTGTAAGCTGTTTTTGTCAGAGTTTCTTTTGTGATGAGGTTAATACGAGCATTTCAGTACTTGGCCATTCATTCCAAAGTATTTAAAGAGATGTTTGAAAATAAAAACCAGACAGAATACGAACTGACGGATGTTGACCATTTTGACTTCATGGAGTTGTTGGCCGTGATTTATCCGTCATATTCGCCAATCACAGGTCTTTTTGTGTGTGTTTACTACGATTACGATTAAAAATGTTTAGATGAAAATGTTGAAGATTTGTTGAAGTTGGCCAAGCGTTTCGAGATGGTTAGCGTTATCAATGAGTGTGAAACTTTCCTAAAGTTCGACTCTGATCTACCACTTGGAAGAAAATTAGTGCTTGCCCAAAACTATTGTCTCACCAATCTTAAGGTTAGCCTTTTTTGCGTTGAGTTGTCTACGTTCTGGTAACAATAATGTTGCTTTATAGCATGCTTGTGCAGAGCTTTGTCTTTCCGCGATGGACGTCAAGAATATGGGCGAGGATTATGCTTTTTTGGATTCGGACACTAAATGCCTACTGTTAAAGAGCCTTTTAAAAGTAGAAAAAAAGTCGACGGGATAATTTTTGTGCTCGAATTGACTTGTATGTTGGAATTTATCCCTGACTATTGTCGCGAGTAAATATGTTTCCTGAAATTTTTGCGTTCTTGTTCCTGTTAGTGACCAATAAAGGTCTTTGTTTGCGGTTAAGGTGTATTCAAATTTTTTTTTTTGTGAGAACTCATTGATATAGGCGGTGCAGGAGGAAAAATTGTCAAATCGTCTGTGGCGTTACACTCATACCTGCCCGATTGCTGGTGTTAGTAGACGCCCCAAAAATTATTAGACTTTTTTTGAGTGTCGGCGCTTGATGGTTTATGTGCATTTACAGTGTCGCTACGAATATTCTTAAAATTTGTTTCACGGTTCATTGGTTTTTGAAACGGGTAGTTAGCCACACTTTTTGAAGCTGTAATTTTGTGTTGAACGGAACACGCAGTTTCAAATTTCATTTATGCAGCAGCCGCGTCACACATGGTGGATGGTCAGTGCAAGAAGTGCTTCTAGATGCATTCCATTCTCTGATCAAGAGTATTGCTCGGATTCTTCTCGCCGGTAAGTCTGTGCGCGCATCTCCAATACCGATATCGAAGCAGTTAACCAATGTAAAACTGTAAGAATTTTATTTTTTTCACAATGCAGATTCTTTTTCTGTCATTTCAAATGATGTAAAGTTTGCTCCCATTTATGAAATTTGATGGCTGGCGCTGAACTATAACTTTAGTGATAAAAACCTGAAAGAAGGTGTGCAAGAGGGAAGGAAACCCTAGAGTTGTTCAGTCGAGAGAACAGGAAGGAAATTACCAACACACACATAAATGCAAATGGTGCAGATATGGTTGACCGCTGACACTAGAAGATAACCAGGCATACTCTCCTTAGCCCATCATCTCAGTGGGATGCTTCTATTGTTATCTACTCTTCAAACCTGCCTTTTCTCCCAACAACAGAGACACGTAAAGGAAAAGAAGAAGACGGTTTAAGCCTTTGTTATCTGGAGGCCGTCCAAATGGGCAGCCTCTGCAAAGGAGTAGGTACTGCTGGTTGCTGATTGTCCTTCTTTTATAAAGCCGATTTCTTCAAAATATCTCTCTGGTGCTGGAGCTATATGAAATCATGCTTTTTCTTACTATTTCTCTCCCTCTCCCCCCCACAGCAGATAGATAACACTTGCTCTATGGGAATGAGACTGGAGTTCTTCAAAAATAGTTTCCCCACTTGTGGCCTGCTGCTGGTAGTGAGATCTATGGCCAGCTGCTCGACTTAACTGGCTGAGAGGGTTGGTGGGTGTGTAAGTAGTAAGAAGACGGCAACTGGCTGCTACTGCTTCTCTTTTCGCTGCTTTCAACCAATCCTTGAACTCATCAACCATCCATCGCATTTGAAGCCTGCTGCCCTCTCTTGTTTACAATTAAAAATAATGATAATGAACACACATTGGTGTTTTCATCTGCTCACTTTATTTTTTCTATTCTGGTTGCAAGCATTTAAATAAGGTCAACCCTCGATGACCCGCCACTCTAGGTTACATTGTAAACATGTATCATTTGAACAAAGGACATTTTCAATCAATTTTTTGGGTATACGACAAAAGTTAGCCTACGACGGACGCCTACCAACTCGCCACCTTTCCAACTCGCCACCCCCAACTCGCCACCATCCCAACTCGCCACCCCCAACTCGCCACCATCCCAACTCGCCACCCCAAACTCGCCACTATCCCAACTCGCCACCCCCAACTCGCCACCTTGGCTCTATACTAGAAGAGGACATTTTTTTTGCCTTGGTCCTCCCTGTTTTTTTTTCATCACTTTTTTGGTCTTTTTTTGTCATTCGTTTCTTTTTCATTATATATTTGTTTATATGGTTCATTGCACTACATATTATTTTACGAGGGGACAAGTAAGGGGCCACTTTCTAAGGAGGGCTCAATCAAAAAAAAAGATCTTGATTAAGTTAGTAGGTAAACAGCACCATGTTTTGGTTACTGGAGCTGCGCAAAGAAGAGTCTTGAAATGCATTTATGGTCAAGAGTATTGCTCGGATTCATCTCGAAGGTAAATCTGTGCGCGCATCTCTAACCCTTCAAGCCTCCTACGCCCCCGGAGGGGGCGTAGGGGGCTTGGAGGCTTGGGGTTGAGATTTTTTTTTTTTTTTTGGGTTCTTTAGACCATCCTCATCCTCATGCGTAACGGTGACTGAGGAGATGATTGCGGTGGTTGACTTTTTTTGGAGATTGTTGCCAAACACACCATTATAGTCCCCCGCTCCTGATGGCAGATCACTTTGACTGCAATTTTGGAGATTATAGATTGTTTTTTGCAGCAGAAAGAGT
>BBSZ01014992.1:0-34904 GCA_000981365.1 Subanguina moxae | reverse complement strand
CAATCAAAAAAAAAAGATCTTGATTAAGTTAGTAGGTAAACAGCACCATGTTTTGGTTACTGGAGCTGCGCAAAGAAGAGTCTTGAAATGCATTTATGGTCAAGAGTATTGCTCGGATTCATCTCGAAGGTAAATCTGTGCGCGCATCTCTAACGCTTCAAGCCTCCTACGCCCCCTCCGGGGCATAAATCACTCGAAAATGACTCTGGGTGCATAAAACATGTATGCATACCAGAGTTTCTCTATGCAGTAGGCCCCAGTTAACAAAACCATGTTCAAGATCTTTTTTTTGATTGAGCCCTCCTTAGAAAGTGGCCCCTTACTTGTCCCATAAATAAAAGTTGGGGGTGGCGAGTTGGGATAGTGGCGAGTTGGGGGTGGCGAGTTGGAAAGGTGGCGAGTTGGGTTTTTACCCCTACGACAGAGTCTCCTGCCACCATTTTTATGGCACTAGGTCTTTTGATCCACAAGTAGCGTGTTTTTCACTCCACTGTATTATAAGTCCCCCACTTAAAATGCCATACCCCCTAACCTATTTTAATGCCTTGAAAACGGTAAAGCGAGTCGTTTTGGGCCGGTCATTTGCGGTTAAGGCAGTTTTTTTTGCAACCCATTTGTGCAATTTTTTTGTCCTGTTTTTTGCCATTTTACCATGTTTTTGACGTTGCACTATGGCAAAAAAGGCCTAAAATGCATTTATTTTTCAAGAATCTTGCTCGGATTCATCTCGCAGGTATGTCCGTGCGCGCATCTCTCACTCTCAAGCCCCCGAGCCCCTTTACGAGGGCTCGGGGGCTTGAAAATGAGAGATGCACAAACAAGCACACATGAGAGAAAAATCAATCGAGAAGTAGCTCTGGAAGCATAAAAATAGCATGCATACCAAAGCTTTTTTATGCGATACAGACCAGTTGACAAAGCTATGTTCATTTTCTGTGTTCTTTTCTTTATCTGAGTGAGCCCTCCTTAGAAAGTAGCTCCTTAATTGTCCCTTCCCCTCCCTATACAGCCCTTCATCCCTTAAAAATTGAAAAAATGCTTCTTATATGATCAATATACCTAGAAAACCCAAGTAATTTTTTTTGGGAAGGGGGTATAACATAAAGTACCGTGTATTCTTTACCAGATTTCCATCTGCATGTTAGCATTATGTTTGTAACATTAACAAGTGTCGGTGGAAGTTTGTATTGAAGAAACCTATAACAGTTTACCCGTTTAGATATAAGTCTCTTAACTTTTCCTTAAAAAAAAAAATAATGAGCTGGAATTGTGTTCCAGCATCAGTTTTTTTCTAGGAGATCAAAAGACTCATTTAGGACGAAAATAGCTCTCTTCAATTGGATCGATATTCAGCTGTTAAAAAATAGAACATAATTTATTTGCAAGCAGTTGGGCAGAATGCCAAGAATTCTTACATCAACCAAACTATTCAAGCTTCTTATTAGATGGAAAACCGCTTTTCCAATGTCCTTTATTACCTTTGTGCTCTTGCTGAAAATAATCATTTAGTTTTTTGGTTGGCTTTTATGACAAGATATTGCCTGCTCAATTATTTTGATAGTTCCACACTTTTTGTAGCAAAATTTCTGTAAATACAGGGTGATGCCATTTTTTCTGGTCAGTTAACTTTGGTTACAACTTTTTTATTCCTCATTATTTCAATGAAGTCTTTTCTTTTGCTAGAAAGCTGAGAATCTAGGAAAGCAAATGATACCAGGATATTTATTTTTTCATTTTTATGAATGGCATAGGTCTGTGTAAACATTTTTCCTAGTGATTTTTTTAGCCATGCTTTACACAGTCTTGGAGAAAGTGATGAATGGTTCATTGAAGAAGGTAAAAGTCTGCTTAGATACGGCGTTTAATGTAGGAATGGCCTTGGAAGGAATGCTAAAGCGCCAAAGAAGGACAGCATAAAAAAGTGGTATAGGAAATTCAGAACGGGAGGCGTCATCAAGCGAGAGATATCGTGTGACTTCTTTTTTTGGGTTGTATCAAAAGAAAATTCTACGCTATTCTGATTGCCAAAATGGGTGAGCTTCGTCATAAGATTAAGCGTGCCTTTGTGAGTCTCCCGCATGATATGGCCAACAATCCAATTGGAGCTTGTCAAAGCCGTTTCAAATACTACCTCGAAGATGATGGGAGGAAAGTTGAACAAGTTGAAATTATTGTCATTTTAGTCTGTTGATATTCAGCGGCGTTGTAATAAAAGATCCCCTGCAAGCTTCATGCCATTCGTTTTCTTAAATACTCAGCTTTTTAACCAAAAAATCTTTCATTTAAACAATAGAAAAAAAAGTTGTAGCCAAAGTTGTCTGACCACCCTGTACTTTTGGTTTTTGAAGATCTCAACTGTGTACATACATATTTGTCTGTGTGTACTTGAAAACAGAATTGTATTTTTGAAGAAAAGAAGCTCCTTATATTGCTTGATCATCCAACCTCTTTATTTTGAAATGGCTGCAAAGAAGTGTGCCAGAGAAGAATGTGGCAAAACAGTCTATCCAATCGAGGAATTAAAGTGCTTAGATAAGGTTAGATTTTATACACAAGCAGATTGACTGATACTAATATAATAACGGTTAAAAAGTGGGTGATGCATAAAGCCGTAGTAGTTCAGCCTTTAGAGTATGCATGTGAAAAAAACATAGAAGATACCGGAAACTAGTTTTCTTAATTGAAACAGTCGTTTATCTTTTGCCTTGGTCCCCGGGGTGTGCGGCAAGTTCGCCACACTTTTTGAAATTTTTTCTTGAAAGTTTTAATAAAACTTTTATGGGACCAAGGCAATAAGTGAGCGATTGTTTCAACTAAAAGTGTTTTTTTACGAGTAGTTTCGTTGTGATTTTTAATTTCTATTTTGTTTTAATTCAAGATATGGCACAAACAATGCTTCAAATGCTCTTCCTGCGGCATGACTCTAAGCATGAAGAATTACAAAGGCTATGAGAAGAAACCCTACTGTGAAGCGTAAGTCTACTTGTCAACCTATTTTCCTCTTTAAAATTAATAAATCCGGTTTCATTTCAGACATTACCCTAAAACAGTTGCCTCCGTGGTCGCAGATACTCCGGAGATGAGACGGCTTGCTGAAAATACAAAACTACAGTCACAGGTAAAAAATCTAGGGTTATAATATGTATCAAAAAGCGCATGCAAATTCGAATAAATTAAGAAAAAGGCAACCTTCGCAGGTTTCTGCTCAATACAAATGATTATTCTTTCGACGCAACGCCCAAGAAGTGACGCTGGACGGGTGTTTCCGAGGACGGGATGAAGTGCACTTTCCATATTGTAGTATTTTATCGTTTATGCATCTATCTCCGGTTGGCTGCCATATTGTACTAGTTTACTGCTTATGCAGAAGGTTATTCCTTAATAATTTTCGTTCTATTCATAGTTGTGGCTTCTTTTACTTTTGTAATCTTTGCTCTGTGAAACGCCGGTTGATTTAGCCAGATTCCTAGACAAATTCTTCTTGCTCCGAAGCAAATTTTTCTCTGGTCTTTTCTGCTCGCTTGATCTTTTTTCGATTGGTTGCTGTGTTTGATGTCTTCTGACATCCGTTTTTTCTGCCGTCATTCTTGCCTGTTTCTCGGAATCGTTTGATTGCTTTTTTTATGATTTGGTATGGAACATTAGCAGTCCACTTTTTGGTACAATAGCATGTCGACATTCAGTCATATCTAAAGAAAAAAACTATACAACAATCTTAAGAGGAAGAAAATAGCTAAAAAATGGTATATGGCACATAAATTTTTACTATCAGAACAATTGTTAAAAATATATTTAAAATTAAAAAGTCTGCCACAAACTTTTGGGCGATCCGCTACTTGTCTAAAAAGTGTAGTTCTACCCAAGTTGTCGTCTTATCGAAATTTCACCTTATTGGAAGCTCACTTGACTGAAATGTTTCGCATAGACTGAAGCAGTAAGTTAACCTACTAAACCTACTTCGCCTAAACACTTTGCTATCCTCAATTCACATATGGTATATGACCGAACTAATTTTCATTAAATTAACAACATAGCGCGCGTATAATAAATAAATAACATGCATATTCTCCTTATAAGAAATTGTCCATTAGGGTTTCTTTCTTCATCTTGTTGCGAATTTCCTGTAAATGACGTTGATCGAACTCCGGGCAAATTCAACGCGCTATAGACTTGCAAAGTGGTAGACGAAAGCACCACAATCATATGTATTCGCTTGTTTAGGAATCGAGTAAAAATATAAACGTAAATAAAGAAAGACAAAAGCTTGAATCCTACCTTGTCGTTATGCATTTTATGGCGGCTGCATTTTATCCCATCCCCATGGCTTTTCAAAACGGGAAAAAGGTTTACTTTGGCTTTCCAGAAAATTTTTGCGGGAAATTCAAAAGTTCCTCTTATTTGACCAGAAAAAATGAGTTCCAGACTTTGAGTGGCTTCTAGTTTTTAAAACTCTAAATTCTCCAAAATCTATCTGACAGGTTTGTAGAGGAAATTCAGGACTACATTTTGGTTACGAATGTATCATATATAATCCAGCCAATTCCTGTGTCAAAAGAATCATCTAGAAACCACATTTCTAGGTTAAATATCACGAAGCCTACGAGAAAATGAAGGGCACAAAGATGGAGATTGCCGACGATCCTGAGCTAATGAGACATCTGCAGAACACAAAAGCACAATCTCTTGTTCAATACCATGGAGAAGTGGAGCGAAAGAAAGAGCAGGAACAGAACCGACCCAAGGCCGAGCTGACCAGCGATCTGCCCTCCTCAAGTGAGTATTTGGTATACCCAGTCACAGTCACTTTTTACCAAATGAACTGACTTTTGTGGTCTCTTCTCTGCCATAGGAACCTCTATTGTTAAGCTTGTGTGTGGAGCAGCGAATCAATTAACTTTCAGTGATTCATTTTTATACGGTGTTTCTTGTATTAGCACTACTTGCTTGCTTTTGCCTCAATCCCGAGTTTTTTTTTTTACTTTTGCGGCTTGGTTACTTGGATGCATCTATGGTGCTTGATGAAAATTCTGATGTTCACCTGCTTACAAATTGCTTGAGAAAATAGAATTCCTCAGTACTCTTTACGGGTTGCTAAGAAATAAATTTTTAGTCATCTCAATGACTCGGATATGTTTGTGGTCGGGAATGCTCTCTGCACGCTAGGAAACATATGTTCTGTGGGTATGTGTCGCAATCTCGCTTCTGAATTCATCAAACTAATGAGCAGATCTGCTTGCAACTACGTGAAGAAGAAGGTGGAACTTTTACCTAATGTTCAACAATTTAATACTAAAATAGCAACCTAATTTCTCTACAAGAATATAGGCTGCTCTCTGCGCATATCGTTTTGTCTGAAAAGTGCCCAAATTGGTGGAAATTTTTCTGCCGAGTGCTCGATCACTTTTGACGAAAAGTATCAATACAATGGTTAACTTTTTCTCTTTCTCGTCGTCTTAAACGTCGGATTCTTGTTCAGGAGTCACGACATCTGGAACAACTCTTGTTTGCGAAATGTGAGAGCTGAATTCTGGTCTGAGACCATATTTTGATGCTGTATTGTTTTCTTATTTCTGTATAAATTCTTTGACGGTCTACTTCCAGATGATACCTAGCCTAATAAGGTCTCTAAAAAATCTCCAAGAGACATACTTCTCGCTAAGGCACACCGAATTTGGCATTTGTGATCCATACCTTTAGGTTTGATAGTTCAACTGGCTGGGTATGTGCTTGCTTACTCGACTATTGAATTTGGATCAAGATTCTTAAGCTTCTGCGTCTTCTTGGTTGTGACGACACTTCAGCTAGTGAAAAGATGAGCGAAGTCCTGTCCCAAATGACAATTATTTCTGGTGTCTCAATTGTCAGCGCCGCTATTCTTTTAGAAAGCGTCCTTACTATTATGAAGATTAAAAGTACTGCCAATCTCAGAGGTTTTGCAGTGAATATCCTGGCAAAAGTGCTCGCTATTCTTCTCTTAGCTTGTTGGTAAAGTTGACGAGCAGTATCGACTGTAACCTAATCAGACGTCATCTGAATGAATCGCCAAAGGATGAGGATTCGTCGATTAGGAGGTCTTAATATTTTCATCATCAAAGTAAAATTACTTCCCATTTAAGCTTGCATTTAGGATTTGCCGTGTTCCAGATTATCGCAATATACTGCGGGAAAGTGAATTGGAGTGGGTTAACTGTTTTTCGAGGTTGTACTTGTTTTGGTTTTCTGTGTTTAGTACCAACCTGCTGCTGGCCACCCTGCTTCTTGTCAAAATTACTCGAGAAAAGTCAAAATTGTCTTACTTTCTGGAGGAAGCTAACAAATCAGGTTCAGCCGAGGTGGCCGTCAATAATAATAGTGAACCACGAATTGATATTGCGGGAATCAATTTTGTTTTTGAAATTTGGTCCATGTTCAGCCGTTTTGTGATCGAACCTTTGGTAAATAAAAGTTGTTGTGGTTTCTTCAATCACAAGTTTTCTCGGAACTTTCCGTATAAACTGATCACCCTATAATCTTTATTACTAGCTCAAGGGTTGCCATTATTCGACCCTTTGAAAGAGGGGAAAACTTTCAGCCTGTCTTCAAATGTTTGGGTGCTCAACCAAAATCGGAAAGTGCAGTTGATGGAGCACATAGGAACTAAGAAAAAGCAATGAAGATTGATACAGTCAACCCACGTTAATTTCAAATCCTCGATAACTCGGCACTCCAAGAAAAATACCGAGAAACGGTTATATTGGAAAATGGACCTCGATAAAGCAACATCTTCGACAATCAGACACTCGAGTCCCGTCTCTTGGGGTAACGGGCTATCGAGGGTTGACCTCATTGGTAAGTTACATTTACTTTTCAATTTCACATTGAATAGTAAATCCCGGAAAAATCGACAATTGGAAAGTGTCCAGAGGTTGGGTCGAAATCTCGAGCTAGATGAAAACACCTTATTCACCTGAAATTATATGATGTAGCCGTTTACCACAACACTACACCGACACAGTTAAAATCAACCTTCAATACAAAAATGTTGTTTTTGAGAAGATTTAAGAACTGCAATTTCCTTTTCTGCTTTTTCGATCCGCGCCTTGGCTGTATTAAGATCGTCGTCCTGTAATTCAAATATATTTAGATAATATTTGCAGAGGACAAAATAGATAACCTTCTTAAGCAATCGGCTTCGCAAAGTATCTACTGTTTTATGGAGCTGAGCAATTGATGCTTGCCACTCTTCCGCTTCTTCGTCTATGCCTTTTCGGAGTTCATCAAATTCCTACGTAAATATGGTGAGCATGTGAACAAGTCAGTTTAAATGATATAATTACATGTCGAATGTAGAAATGATTATTCTCCTCGTCGCGCAAATCCTGCTGGGCTTTTTTCAACTGATCTTCCGCATCGCAAACCTCCTGTTTTGCTAGTTGCAACTTAACATAGCAACATGACTTCAATATTCTTTGTTGTGTACGAAACTTCATACCTGTCGAAAGGCTTCTTCTTGCTCAAACTCTAAGCTACTGATTCTTGAAATGAAGGAATCTCTTTCAGTAGTCAACACCGTGTTCCTCATTTTCAGTCTCGCTTTGTCCTCCATCAGCTCTTTAATCTGTTCATTCAGCTTTTCGGCGTCTTCATTTTTCTCGTTCAAAGCTCGGACTTTTCTTTCAAGACTAAAAAAATTACCGACATTATTAAAAGCACTTGGGTAAAAAAGTTACCTTCCAATGTAGTTCACGATATACTGTAATTTCTCAAAGTAGCCGTGATATTCCTCTGTCTCCACATTATCATGCGCCAACTGAGCTCGAAAATCATTGATAAGCTGCAAAGTTTCAGCCGACTTTGTCTTCTCCATTTCTCGATGTAAGAAGAGTAACTAAATAAGTTTTGTAAGTAGTCACGCGCACTGTGAGCCTATAGCTTGGGCGGTCCTACTGTTAGACCTCTGTTGAAATTGAAACCAATTTTGATCAAAACAAAAGCTAATATTGGCAATTAAAGCAAAATAAATTGCTTATTTTTGGTTGGAATTTTGTTGGTTTCTGAGAACTTGTTAGTTTTTTTGGAGAAGAAGCCTATTTGGCTAAAGGATCAAAGGCAAGAAAAAAGTGTGGCTGTACACCATAATTTACGCGCTAATTTTTTACTAAATATTTTGTTACGCGGTTTTTTTGCTAATTTTTCTTTTGCTAAGCGTGTGTTTTGTTAAGAGTCATAAGAACTGCTTTGATAACTTCCATTAATTGAGAGCTTGATGTTTTTCCATCCGCTTCCGACACTGCGTTTTTTAAGGTTACATTGTATTAAAAGTCTTGAGGTTTGGTTTTGCTTGGGGCTTGGAACTTAGGTGTTTTTTAGGTGGTATATTGCTGGCATAGTTAATTTCAGATAACTATTTCACAGCCGACACTCATTAGCTGGGAATAAGAATAGTTATAGTTAATCATAGTCAAACATCTCACAGTCGACAGCTATGAGCAAAAACAATTGTCAACTTATAATCTATATGCACACGAAAACCATCACAAGTATATTTTTTACGCCATTTCCTTGTACAACAACAATAGAAAATAGACAAAGGGATTAAGCCAGAAAATTTGTCTATAGTCGCATTAGAGAAAGTCTATTCGTATAGTGCTTTCAACGATACTTATGCGAAACTCTAATCATATGTTTACTCTTACCATTACAGTTTAATCTGCTTAGCAAAAGATTCCTTAACAAAAGAGTCTCGTAGCAAAAAATTTGGTAACAAAGAGACCATTTAACAATTTGGCGCGTAAATTATGTTCGCGTAAAAAATTAGCGTGTAAGCTTTTGTTGCGTAACAAAGTGACCGCGTAACAAATGTACCTCGTAACAAATTTTCGCGTAAATTATGGTTTACAGCCAAAAGTGTTTCTTAAAAACTTTTTATGTAAGCAAGGAAGTATTCTCTTCTTTTATACAAAGACCATCTACCCTTCTCCCTGAGGCCGAATGGTTTGCTAGTCAGGGTAAGAGAGCAAAGACTAGGGTTCTTGAATAGATTTTTAATCGGTTAAAAAACCGGTTAAATAGCATTCAGCAACCGGTTAAGGCCCTTAACTTGTGGGTTTGAAAGTGATTGTTTATCAGAGTATAGTGCTTTTTATTCCACCATTATTTATCATTACTGGATAAACAGCTTAAAAGAGGCAATTGAAAAACGGCACATAATTAGTCATCAAGCTAATAATAGAGCCTAGCCTCCAACTCTAAATCAGCGTGTTTGTTGTGTGTGTGTTCACTAACACATAGCTGTTTTCCCTCTATTTCAGCCTCCATAACGTTTTCGTCAACGGGGCTCTGCACTACTGCAAATGCGTATGTCTCGAGCACAACCAATCCCTCAGCCAAACATGGAAATGGCTACAACACTACCAGCTCTGTATCTTATTCTACCCAGCCAACCTGTGCCAAAGAGTCTTCGCCCTACACCCAACGGTTGGCTAATCAAGCCGGCACTGTAGTCTACTCTTCAGAAAATGGGGGAAGAGGTAATCCCTTTCCTTTCTAACAGCTTTTTGTGCAAAAAGAAGAATTTTTGAATGTTTACATAATATTTTGTGAAGTGCTTTGAACAATTTGTTAAAATTGACACCTTTTTCTGTGAGCAACTAAACAACTACGCATAAAGTGCTTAAATAACCCCAGACGGTTTGAGTCAAAACCCAACTTTAGTCTGATATTGTTAGGCCAGGCTTGGGAGTATGGACAAATAAAGGGTGGACTCCCTCATTTCAAGTGTTCCCAAAACCAACCGGATAGATGTTTTGAAGGACCAAACAAAAATGTGGAAATTTTCGATTTTCCAAAAACCAACTTTCTGTGATGGGAAAGTGTGGAAAGCAGCTTTTTTTATCGTGCTATAAATGATTACAAGGTGTTAAATCAGCAGTGGGGACCAAGACAAAAAATGGACCTCAGTGTGGCATAGGACTGAATGTGTGCCAAATATGTGTGCTGGGGCATACACTGAAGCTCAAGGCTGAAGAATTAGTTTGTGCACATCTGCAATATATTGAGCACAAGGCACCCTAAACACTTAGTGTACCTGGGTCTCTCAAAGAAAACCAAGTCGACTGCTAGCCAAAAATTTTTTTTCTAAAATGGTCGGCCACCACTTGGAAACATTTTTCCCGATGATTAAATAATAGTTAAAATCTCATGTTAAACATTTTTGAGACTGCAAGGAGCTTGTGCAGCCTAAGAGCCTGAAATTTTTGGAAGAAATGACCATTATTTTGGTCATTTCTTCATGGCTGACTGTTCAATACTTGATTTTCAGCCAAGTTTAAATTGTGAACCTCCCTGTTTGTTTAGTTCCAACCGAGCAACGCAAAGTAGGCAGTATTGCCGACTATGACCCACTAAATGGCGACTGGGGAACAAGTGCGGCTAGCAAAAATGCAGAGAAAATAGGTTGGTTTTGGCTCAAAGAAAAATGCTTGTCTTTTTTTGAAAAAGTATAGTCGAGTCTGGATTTAGTGTATATCTTGATTTAGAGTATATTTTATTCGGGTTTGGTTGGTTCGCATAAACCATATACTCGATATAGTGTAGTCTCGATTTAGTGTATATCTCGATTTTGTGTATATTTTTCCGGTCCCCAGCACCTACACTAAATCGAGACTCGACTGTATAGAATTCCTCTGTCGCCCAAAAATGCTACAAATTATATTTTTTTGATTTTTTAACAACTTCAACGGAAAAAAAAGCTCAAGAAGCAATTGTAAAGACCATTTCCATACAAAAATGGCCAAATACTAAATTTTTGGCTTGGAAACCAAGGAGAACCACTCTTGAAGAGTACATACCATATTTTCTCTAATAAGGCCCCGCCCCCTTTGATTTAAAATCGTGTTCTTTACCAACCAAATTTTAGCTTATTTTCTCAGCTTCAATTTGGTTGGTAAATCGCCTGAGAGTCATTTGGAAAAGATTAGTCAAAAGAAGAATGCCAAGAACACGATTTTAAATCAAAGGGGGTGGGGCCTTATTAGAGAAAATACGATATCAGGCTGCAACCTTTTTCCAGTTTCTGTTTTCTGGCTACTTTGACGTTGTGTTTTCTGTTTTTGTTTTTTTGGACTGAAAGACCAGAATTTTTCACATCTTTTATATATACCGTATAACCTCTATTACTACCCCCCCTCCTCTCTCGTCACGACGGTCGGTGGTCAACTATTTTTTACGGCTCAACCACCCCACAATTGGGTAATGAGACCATGCTCAAAAATGTAGCTGAGATTCAGGGCTATATTTTTGAATGTGGTGTCAGTACCCAATTGTCGGGTGATTGAGCCGTAAAAAATGGTTGACCACCGACCGTCGTGACGAGAGAGAGGGGATATTATTAAAGGTTATACGGTATCTTTTTTTCCAAGACATCTTTGTAATTAACAAGTCTCGGTATTGGCATTTTTGTTTCATTTTTTTGTGATCATAAAGGAAGCGCAAGGAAGAATACAAGACAAGCTGGTAGTTCTACTTGGAAAATTTGATTGAAAAAACTGAGGCAAAGTTCAAAGAGTTTAGAGAAGTCTTTGATGGTGATAAACATATTTCGACGTCCATTTTAAAGAACCGTTTGGAAAAGAAGCATTCTAGTCTCCGCAGTCAAAAGCTAGATGCAGAGTAGTAGAAGATACAGAAACAGGAGACACAGAAGAAGCAATCAAAAACTAATTCAAAACTGTCATCCAGCCCTGTGTCTGTGCGCGCATCTCTAACCATTCAAGCCTCCAAGCCCCTTGAGTATTTAACCATTTTTCTGTATGGAAATGGTTTTCCCAATTGTTTCTCGAGCTTCTTTTTACGCTAAAGTTTTTAAAACAAAACAAAAAAAAAAAGAAATTTTTAGCATTTTTGGGCGACAGAGGAATTCTATAGCCCGGCCAAAATTTTTTAGCAAGTGCAGCTGCCCAGCGCCAACAGCAGGCAGTAGCTTCTGAAGCTCAACAAAAACACACAACAGCTAGCCAAAAGACTTCCTCGTCCACAAAAGCATCTGCAGCAACAACCACAGCCAGCCAACCAGCCGAACCAGTGGCTGCTGCTCCTGCCCAACCACGCACACAAACTGGATTTACTGTCAAGGCTTTGTACGACTACACGGCTGCGGACAAGGATGAGGTTGGTGGGTTGTCTAAATAAGAAAAATGAATGCAGTCAGCTTCATCAATAAAAACTTCTCCGAAAGTTGCACCCCCTGTTGTATCTGACAATCTTCTGTCTCTGCAGCCGTCTTCTAGCTCTGGCCATTGGCATTCTTCTCTTCTACTCTGATCTTCAACCTTGGGTTAAACGACAATTTTCCATGCTTTTTTTTCAAAAATTGGTCGATATTTTTGAGTAAAAAATAGTCATTTTTGGAAGAATTTTTTATGAAGCCACCCAGTAGTCAAAATGTCCTCAGAAATCTGAATATATAAGCAGAATTTAAAAACGTTACTTGCCGAGATTTGGCTGCATGTATGGTGGTCCCTGTTCCAAAATGTCGGTATGCCCAGTCATGATGGTCATAATCATATCTCGGCGACTAAGCCACTTTTTGAAATTCTGCTTTTAGATTTCTAAGCTTTCTGAGGACGCTTTCTGAGAAATGAAAAAGATTTTTTTTGATAAAAACTATCTTCATTCAAAGTATCAAAAAATTTTGGGGAAAAATATGATCAACTGTCTTATGCCCGTCTCTCGTCAATTTTAGTATTGATGCTTCTAAGCCCTAAAAATTTAAAGGATTGCGAATGTGCAATTTGTTTTGAAAAATCAAAAAAATAATAAAGTTGGAATCTAAACAAAAATTATTGCAAAGAAATAGGCGAACCTAGCGGGCTGTATAACTTGAGGGGCTGACCTCATTGAGAGAGTTTAATGTACAAGAAAATTTAGGTAAGCTTCCGTGAAAATGACATTATTGTCAACTGTGCCAAAGTAGACGATGGTTGGATGACAGGAACTGTTCAGGTTAGTTGCTTATATGTTATGCGCGAAATTGCCATTTTGAGCTGGTGTTTTTAGACCTCAGGGCTGGTAGTTACAATGATTAGCACTAGTATTAGCCGTACCTTTTTAGTCCAAGTATTAGTGCTAGCATCAGTCCAAGTGTCCGTCAATACAACATAGCTGTGCTATTCCGCTCTCAAACAACAAGCAATACATTCAAATTGAAAAATAACAATCAACTACGAAATTGCTCACATTTATGCACGCATTCATTTGATCTTCTGTGAAGACTTTTCACTGTGGCTGGTCATGTTCAACTCCTTCATCATCTTTATACGGCTGCTTGCGAAGTCGGCAGATGTTGTGGAGCACAGCAGTGGTGACGACTAACTGCGGCACAAGATCCAAAGCAATTCGGAACTCACCGTGAAGAGAATTGGGCTTCTTAGCAAAAGCACCACTTTCTAAAAACATATTTACCAATGATTCTGCAGCGATATATGGTTTGTTCTTCGAGTTAATGCTAATGCTAGTGCTAATCTTCATAATTACCAGTCCAGGCTTAGGGTAGGCCAACGTAGGTTAGCCATGACACAGTAAACCTAGGTGAAACAGGTTACTCGCATTGTAACGGCTGACTTATGCTGGCAAATCCTAGGCCCTAGGCTTAGTTGTATGCCTAAGTGAAGTTCGTGGGGTCTAAAGACAGTCTTTCGGAATAAGAATTTCGCAAGTATGATTAATAAAGTTTGTTTTAATTTTTTTGGATCCTTTTTTAAAAAGATGACTAGTCGACCACTAAATTATAACGATCTAAATAAGAAAAATCGACATTAAATCAACAATCCTAGCCATTTCATTATAGAGAACCCTACAGTGGGGAATGTTGCCGGCCAACTATGTGGAGAAAGTCAATCAACCAACAGGGCTGTTCAAGCTACACTAAACTTGGTATGGCACCTAAATATTTGTGCTCATACTCAACACTTCTGCACCTACTATTTGTTGATTGCTCTTATGGAAGACTTTTAAAGAGATAAATTATCCTGCTTCTTGCTTGGCTGCCTCATTTAAATTTATGCAATGTTCTTTTTTCCGCTGCAATTGTTTTTTGATCTGACAATTTATTATGTGTGTGCACAACAGTGATTACAAGTATTAGTTTGTCCGCAAAGCTCGTGCGGTTTCGAAATTTTCAAAAACCATGCAACGCCTTACTCATTGCTGGCGAAGTTCCTAATTGAAGCCTAGAATTAATCTGGTCAACTTGTTTGCAACATGAGCTAGTACAACTTGATACAAAGTGTATATAATTCACTTCCATTAAGCGCTGGGTTGATTAGCCTACAAGAGGCCAGAGAACTTATACTCTTTTGTGCATAAAGTTTGATCGATAATTTTTTTAGCCAACGAACGGCGACGCCTGCGCACAGTTTGTTTTTTTAAATCCACACCGGCGACTTGAGTCGTTCAAAAAAAGATCAGGTCAAACGACCCGCAGGAACATGCTTAACTGCCGGGGAATATAAACCACGCTGATTTTGCAAAAAAATCAGACCACAAGGATCCCAACCAAATTTTTTAAAATTTCGAAGACAGATTATTATAAATTATAAAATTGTGTATTCATAAGAAAGATACGCGCTTTTTGGCCGCACTATAGAATATCTCTATCGCCCAAGTTGGTGTTTCAGTACATTTTTATGCCATTTTATGCAGCAAAAACGTGTATAAAACGCGTTTTAAAGGTTGGGAAGACCATTTTTTCGCATAAATAAGAGCACCATGCTTTAGTTGCTGGAGCTTGGCAAAAAGAGACTTTAAATGCATTTATAGTCAAGAGTCTTGTTCGGATTCATCTCGCAGGTAAGCCTGTGCGCGCATCTACAACCCTTCAAGCCTCTTGCGCCCCCTACGGGTCTACCTGAGACATAAATCACTCGAAGGTAACTCTGGATGCATGAAAAAAGCATGCATACCAGCGTTTCTTTATGCGGTAGGCCACAATCAACAAAACTATGTTCAAGATCTTCTTTTTTTTTTTGAGTGGGCCCTCCTTAGAAAGTTGCCCCTTTTCACTCCATTTGACCTCTTTTTGACCATTTGTTTGGCTTTAAAAAATTTTTGGACAAAAATATAAGGAGGGACCAAAAATTTTGCCTTTTTGGTCAAAATTCGTATATGGGAAAAATGGTCTTCACAACCCTTAAAACGCGTTTTATACGCGTTTTACTGCATAAAATGGCATAAAAATGGTCTTCAAAACCCTTAAAACGCGTTTTATACGCGTTTTACTGCATAAAATGGCATAAAAATGCACTGAAACACCATTTTGGGCTGCAGATATGTTCTGCAGTTTAGACCGCTTTTTTCGTAATTTTACAGTGGTATCAATGAAATTTATTTGAAAATAAAAAATAAATGACTTTTACTGTAATTTATTGTTTGCATCAGTGTTTTCGAAAAATACACCTACAGTCAGGCCTGTGCTGGCCTCCGGAGGAATCCTCCGGAGGGGAGGATTTTTTCCCCCCCTCCGCCCCGGAGGACGAAGGTGGAGGTGGAGGAAAAAATTTTTGAAGCCGGAGGTCGGAGGCGGAGGTGGAGGAAAAAATTTTTGAGGCCGGAGGCCGGAGGCGGAGGAAAAAAAAATTTGAAGCCAGAGACTGGTCCAGGCTGGTCCAGATTCCTACCTCCTGCGGAGGATTCCTCCGGAGTGGAGGATTTTTTCCTCCCCTCGGCCTCCGCCCCGGAGGTGGAGGCAAAGGAAAAAATTTTTGAAGCCAGAGGTCGGAGGTGGAGGATGATTTTTTTCAAAATACAGGCCTGCCTACAGTAGGGTATGTGGAATAGGAAATTTCCACGAAAAATGGGATTGGGATGTCCGTCTTCCATACCTGACTTTTGCCTACAATGTAACTCTATCTGAGGCGATCGGATTCTTAGATGGTTTGTTTTTTTTTTGTTGAAAAATACTTCTCTCTATTTCGCCTATTGTCTTTGCTGCTACTAAGGGGTTCAGAAGCATAGTTGGGTCGTCCTTCAACTCGCAAAAAGTCAAAGCTCAAGATGGTATAACATCCCGTGGGTCTCTTCAGCCCTTAGAACATCTACGAGAGATTTAGTCTGCTATTGGAATATCTCATGCCAGCCGTAGTGTCTTCAATTCAGTTTCAAAAAGTTAGAGTCAGTCAATTCAAATCTTTGGTGTGCCTAATACCCGCAAATTTAAAGTCCAAAAATTACTCCATCAAGCGCGACTATGCCCCTTTAAAGGGTTTGAGGACTGTATCGGGAAGAAAAGGAACAATTAACGGGCCCCTTTATAAGGGGAGCCCATTCAGGAAAAGAATATTTTGAACGTAGTTTCCCTTGCAGGGGCCTACCACATAAAGAAGCTCTGATATGCATGCTATTTTCATGTGTCCAGAGCTATTTTCGAGGGATTTATGTCTCAGGTATGTTTGTGCGCGCATCTCAATTCCAAGCCCTCAAACTCTCGTAAGGGGGTTTGAGAGTTAGAGATGCGCGTACAGACTTATGCGCGTACAGCGAGAAGAATCCGAGCAATACTCTTGATCAGAGAATGCATTTAGAGGCAATTTTTGCCTGGTTTAGTAGGGGAGACGTGTGGATGGACTTCCAAATTAGTGGCCCCTACCCTCCCAATAAGCCCTTATTCTCCTTTAAGTTACTAGTATTTGGTTTACGATTGATTGAATATAAAAAAATACTTGAGGTTTAATTCACACTTGAATCATATTTCAGAATTGATTCATAGATAAATCAAGAAAAAATTATGAGAGAGCAAACCAACTGGTCACTAATAAGAACGAATACTGAATGAATGAAATAGTTTTGCGTCAACAAAGAAATGTATTGGATCGAGTTTCTGCTTCGAAACAAATATTTTTTTTTAATAAAAGCCTTTTATTAAAAGGTCACATTGAAATTTTGGCGTTGTATGCGTTAATCAATCAATCAAATGCATTCTCTCTTTATGTGTAGGATTTTGAGGGGCCATGTAACAGGGACTGTATATTGCAGCAATATTATTGCTTTAGTTGTTGGCAAGGTTAGCAAAATAAGCTTTAAGTTCCTCATCTAGTAAACCACTTGGCGAATCAGTGATGATTATGTTTTTTGTACTAGAATAGAGCCCAAATGAATCAGATTAAATGTAACCAGTTTCACTGCTTACACAAACAACAGTAACTTCTCTGTTAGATTAATCCTTAATAAAGGTTGAACGTATTTGATGGCTGTTATTCCTTATTTTCTCTTCGTTTTTCCCATTCATGACAAGAAATTCTCCGTAGTTACCAAATTATTTTCCAATTTTAGATTTGTTGTAATGCCATCTTTAAAGTCTGCACTTCCGGTTCGTCCAATTCGCCAGAGTTCATCAACTGGTGGTATGACCGATACTCTTGATTTTGTTGAAATTGTCGACAACAGCAAGAAGAACAGAAAGGCGTATGAAGAGGTTTGTAATCCAAATTTTTGGTTCAACTTGACATTCGAATGAATTTCTCCCTGCAGGATTTAAGCGAAATGATGCGACTCTCTTCTACCAGACGTTTCAAGTGGGAATCTACGCTTCAATTCTTTATTGCCGGAATCTCCTATCTCATTGGTTACGACAGCTCCTTTGCTTTCATAAGAACCTTTGACACTGTTGGAAGTAAGTTTTTCTGGCTGCTGCCATTTTTTTTGTCTAAGTTAGCTTTCATTTTTTAGTAGCAATGATCATTCCGTTTCTGGTTGTTCTAATCTGCTACGCAATTCCAGTTCTCTACCTAGAAATGGCTCTTGGGCAATACTCTTCGCTGGATCCTTCTATGCTTTTTCGTCGACTTTCTCCTGCTATGTCTGGTGATTTTTTTCAAGAATCCTGCTAGCCCGGTCTTTGCACTTTTTTCTACCGTTTTCCTTTTTAGCGATTGGATACATGTCTTGGGGCGTCGCTCTTGTTGGAATGGTTTCTAATCAGGCTGTCATAATGGTGTGTCTAGATCTTCTATTGTCGTCCGTCTCTACAGTCTGGAATAGTGAAATGCACTTTAGCCATTGCCATCATTACTACAATACTGAAGGTTAACTTTACCTAGTTACTCTGGTATCATCTTGATCATTTAGATTGTGTGGACCTCCGTGTAATTGATAAATGCAACAATGCAACTGAGATCTACTACAATGGAGGATGTTTGCAGCGGAGTGCTCTCCATCCAGAGCAGATCAAGTACGTGCAAAGAATGATGAGCAGAACTATTTTGGATCGTAAAAAGGTAAATATAACTGATATTTGAATCTTTCATCTTGATCGTTCTGCCTTAGACTACTGCCTTTCAGTACTTGTATGTTGCTCTTTCTAATTTTTTTGAAGGTTTCGTTACCTTTTTTTAGCTCTGGTGGCTTGGTTGGCTACACAAATGGCAGTATTCTTACAAATGCGAATCTCCATGTGTTGACACTTGCTCTTATTGGTTGGTCATTTATGGCTCTCATTGCCAAGGGTGGGATTCGGGTTGTCTGCAAGGTAGCCCTTGTATCACTCGCTGATAGAATACGCATGTAAGTCTTGATTTAAGGTGTCTTATGCTAATGTTGTTGCCACCTTTTTTTTACTTGGCTTGCTTATAAGCAGTGGTCTTACGGGAAGGGATGGTGGTCAGGGATTTGGCTACTTCTTCACTTTTCGTGGTGGTGTGCTTTTGGAAGTAGACACTTGGATTCAAACTTTCGTCTATGTTTCGACGTGTATGAAACTTGGTCAGGGTGGATTGATCACAATGGGTTCCTACAATGATTTCCACGAAAATATTTTCTGGTAACTCTTGTCCGGCATTTTTGTTTTTGAGGCGCATTCTTTTCAGGTGCATGTTGGTGCTTCTCTGCTCTATGTGCTTTTGTCCAATTCTCGTTTCAGTCTGTCTTACACCTCTCTATTCCTCTCTTACGGTCGCTTTGTCTGTGGGGAAAAAATACACAGACAATAATTATCGTATCATGCTTTCAAAGTTTGTCGACTTGGATGGCGTTGTGACGGTATTTATTGATTGGTACTTTTATTTATAAACTTTTTTTTAAGACGGCGTCGGCTCTTTCTATGGTCCCCGAAATTGGTGGTGGTCTTCTCACACTTTTCTCTATTGCTGTTATGCTTTTGTCGCTAGGAAATCTGATGATGCGAATGATTCTCATGGTGAACAGTATTCGAGAACATTTTCCAGTGCTGCAAGACAAATTTTATCTGCACGTCGCTATTGATGCCATTTGTGTCATTGGTTGCCTTCTTAATATAGGGTATTATGTCAGGGTTGTTGTTTTAAAATTTGATGTATTGGCTTTTTTCTAACCTGTAATTTAGTTTGGTCCTCGGGTCTACCACGCGGTTGTTGCTGTCTTCTTCCCGATGATCTGCGCTTCGGTTGGAATGTATGAGTCGTTGACAATTGCTCACTGCTATGGGTCAAGAAAGATGCTCACCAACATACAGGCGATGCTTTTTGGTAAAGAATCTATGGTTAGTTTTTTCTTTCTTCCGTTCTTAACTATTGAGGCGGATTAACATCTCGTAAATTCGTAATTAGGATACTTGCAGACTCGTTAATTTGCAGATTCGCAAATTCCGCAATATTCCTGAAAAGAAGACTCATAAACTATTGGAGATAGTTTATGAGTTTTATTATTTTGAAAATTAAGATCTATTGGAACCACCAGCTGTATTTACTATATAAATTTTTGGTTTTCAAAACATTTTCTGCTTTGCAAATGCGCAGACTTACGAGTGCGAGTTAGTAAGTTATGAGCTGTTGGTCGGCCTATTTTTGGTATAATCTTCATTCTTATATAATCTTCATTCAGGACGACAGTGTAGCACCCAAGACTCGGCGTACTGGACTGTGGCGACTGCTTCCTTATTTCAATGGCTACATAATGGTGTGTTGGGGCTATTTGACTCCTGGTCTTATCATGGTTTGTGTTTTTCGAGTGATTTGTGGTGAAGAGTATTAATTGAATCGGTATTTAGGTCTTCATTTTGGCGACTATAGGCGACGCTATTCGACTTTTGCTATACCGGGCTCAATTCACGAACAGGAATACTTTCATCGTATCACCTACAACTTGTCTTTACGACTTCTCAAATTGATTTCTACTTTGTTAGGTATTTATTGTGCTTGTTGTTGTGGCTATTATGGTCGTTCCTGCCTACTGTTGCATTATGGTATGGTGCCGTATGCCTTTCACCCTCTAGTTCCTATGTTTAGGTCGTAAATGCAATGCTTCAGGGCAAGACTGTTGCGATGCTTTTCCGTCCAAATCTTATGCTGTGGGGTCCGCGCCAGAAGAAGCACCGAGTGCTAGCTCAAAGACAAGAAGAGAAATGGAGAATTTGAGTTACGGCGTTACAGAAACTTTAAATGTTTGGCATGTAATATTTTATTTCGTGTAGATGTAAAGAAGGCGTCTGTAAAGATTTATATTATCGTAAAATATATCCCGCTCTTTGAGGTCTTGTCGTAAAAGAGGGTGAAGAAGGCGGGGGATTGCGCCAATTCAAGTTGTACACACTTTTATACACATTTTGCTAAATTTATGTCACAGCACTTCTCATTGATGGCCTAACGATGGCAAAAAATATGATTCTAAATGATTCTATGCGCACATTTCTAAGTCTCAATCCCCTTCGCTCTCTTACGGCAGCGACGAGGGCTCGGGGGCTTAGAGTTGAGATGCGCACACAAACATATATGAGACATTAATCGGTCGAGATTCTCGACTCGAGAATTTATTTTTTAATTTTGTTGGAAGCTTGTATTGAAAGGGACCTTTATAAGTTTAGATTTTTCTCCATGTCCATGCACCAACAAATTAAGATAATGTCCACTTGGTGTAAATTTTTTCTTGCTTTTAGCTTCTAAGAACCTCTTTCCTGTACTAATTACAGCATTTTAAAAAAGGTTTGACAAGGTTGAAATACCTTTTTATAGTGTGATTTACAGTTAAAAAAAAAAATTGAAAAATAGCTTATAAGGCGTTAATCGGCGGAGCCTATACTCAAGTCCATACATCTTCTATTAAGCGGGCACCTTCTAAGAGGCATGAAATGTTAGTAGGCTTGCCCGCTTAATAAAGGATTTAAAAAATAAAATATACGGATGCCTCATCAGTCAGTTAGCAATCGATGAAATACTATTTTATAGATCTCAGACCAAGGACTAAGTGCCGTCTGTTGTTTTTACGTCTGGCGATTTCTTTACATTCTCTTTTCCTATTTTCTCTTAAGTTTATTCTATGCCAAGAAGGCCTTTCTCGATGGTAGGGGCGGTCATTAAGTCATTTTCCAGCAGGATAACTCAACTTAGTTGCATTATCTATTTCTTCTCCGGGCATTTGTCGTCCTTTTGCACTTCCACACTTTGTAAAAGAAGCATTTAAATTTATTCAATTGGCTGAATGCGGGTGATTTCCTCTCTTTATTCTGCTGTTTTTCTTACTCCCTTGGGTTGAGTGGATGGTCGTACGGGTTTGCGCAATTCCCTATGAGATTTGTTTTCTCGGCCAAAATCACTATTAAATAGCATTTTGAGTGGACAGAAAATATTTCTGCCGAAATTTTCTTTGAGGACATTAGCTAAGTTTCCGCTCCCTTATACTAATAGTTTATTGTTGGACTCCACCAAAAGCTCTATCCCTTTTTCTGGAAGCTTTTATCGTGTTTTGTCAATCTCTTTCTGCTGCTCTGTTCAGCCAAGCTTACATAAAGATTAATCGTCTCCTTCTGTTCTTCAGGCGAATGCCTCTCCGCCTTTGGCACACAAATCCCTTCTATTTTACAGGGCTGTTATTGAGTCTTTCTTCGGCAATAGGATCAAAAGTACTTCTATTTTTATTGTTCGAAAGATAGTTGAGCCAAGGTATGCTCCTTCTGTGTTTTCTTCTCTTTATACACACTTTTCCCTAGTTTTTTTGGATATCTATGAAGGTGTTTGTGTTCTGTATGTGTAGAATTATGACTCAACCAACAAGAAAACAATTCAATGAGAGAATTGCCTGCTTGAAGGTTTTTTCTCTTCTTTCTCCAGGGAATTTTTTTTCTCGCCTTGTTTAGAGAGTGCCGTTTAGAATGCTTTTATTGATATGTTTTATGAAAATATATTTTTTATGGCTTTGCTAATATCAGTTTTCAAAAGCTAATCATTTAATCTTTTATGTAAAAGGTGGCGTGCAGAGCTATCCTACCTAACCTGTTCTTTGTGGTTTCTCAGATACAAAAGCTAAAAGAGCAAAGAAAAAGAGGCATATCCGGAAGAATGGGTGTCGCATTGTTTACCGACCACTTTTTCTTTCAGCCTTTACAACAAGAAGGAACTTTTTTTGATAAGTTGTTTGATCCTTTTTATTACATTTCTACTCGTGAATAACGAGATTTTAAAGTCAATTTTTTCAAAAATTGTCCAGTTTTTTAGTGTTAAACTTTCTCATTTTGAGTCCTCACAAAATCACCATAAAATCAGAACAAGATTAACCCAGGGCTGAAAAGAGAAGGTTACATACGTGAACAAAGAGGAACGGCTAGATTATAGAATATATCTTTCGCTCAAAATGGTGTTTCAATCCACTTTGAAAATCATGACCCACCGTCCTTATGGCCAACTTTATCGTTTTTCTGTTGCGAAAAAGAATTTAGTTAATAAATCCACACAAGCCAACGAAAATGAGTCACACACACACATACCAAAAGGTTAATAAAGATCAATTACCATCGAAAGGTGATGGTCAAATTGACTTCTTTTTCTCCAGCGTCACCACTTTATACACCCAATTCAAGCCACTCTTTTTCTTCTTCTGCTGATTTATTGTTTCCATGTGGTTGGGATTCAACTTCAAGTAAAAATAAAAGATCTCTCCAGAATGGAAATAAAACACCTGTTATCTTGTTTTCATCTAGTCTGCCCACCATTTGGGGTGTGCAAGATCCAAAAAAAATTATTGCGCACCTTTTCGCACCAGCCTCTTTTGGGTGCATAAAATGGACAGTGGGTTCGGTGGATGAACTCTCCACCCTCTCTTGTTCGCAATAAATCCACGAGCAACACACAGTTTTGTGTGTGGGAATGGAGTAATTATTTGCAGAAGATGAGAATTTTTTCCTATTTCCTTTTTGTTGAATTTTCATTCATTTTTTTACTGCATTAGTCTTTCCCTATGGATCTTCTTGTGGATGCTGCTGCTCTTGAAAAATCAATTGGATTGATTCCTTTGTTTCAGCTACTCCATCAAATGGCCGGTGGGGATTTCACTCCCACTCAATTTGACTCCTTTATTTTTTACTTTGATTTTTGTTTGACTACATATTGCGATGCATTTGCATAAAGGCTCTAAAAAATTTTCCTTTTTTTTTAAATCTAGCTCTTTAGCACTCCTTAACCACCTCTTTAAGGGTAGTTGTGCATGTGAAGCTCGAAAAATGTACAGTCGACTCTCGATATAAGAGCACCCATGGGGACCGACAGTTTAAGCTCTTATAGCGAGAGCGCTCTTATGTCGAGTGCTTTTATATCCAGAGTTTTTGGAAAAGAAACATTTGAAGTGCCTTTATAACGAGAGTTTTACCAACAATAAGCTTTATACCGAATAACCAATAATAACATAGCACTTAAAATTCAATGCTTCACTGATTGCAAGATTTTGGTTCCTGACCCTCTTGATCCAAGGGACAAGTATTCCTTCCATGTCCTTGTGCATTCCCCGTTTTAGTCTCAACCGCTTCGCATTCCCACCAACTTCGATTGCTTGCAGGACTTCATTTTTGTTGCAAATTGTCACCACTGTTTGTCTTGAAAGTTTGCACTATTCGGCCAGCTTCAACTGGTTGTCGTTTTTTGCACACGCCTCAATGATTGCTTTTTTCAATTCCAGCTAGACGGTCTTGAGCTTATTTGGGTTAGACATCTAAAAACTTAGAAATGAGAACACCAAATGAGAACGCCATGAGAAAATTTTTACAAAAGTTTTCTGGAGGTATTTTTCTGCCCTATGCTTAAAGCTTAGGTGTATGCCCAAAAGTTACTTCTTAGGGTGTAAAGCCTTCTGAATTATGATTTTAATTTTTTTTCGCCGTTACTTCACTCTGCACAATTTTTACTATTTTTTTTTGTTTATTTTTCTGTTGGACATATTTTTTCAAATTTTTCGTTCATATATTTTTTCGTTTAAAATGAGCAATTGAAAGCACAAAACGGTTTTTCTTACAGCGAAGAAGCAAATAATAGGCGCAGCTGTAAAGCAGGACCCAAGACAAGACTTGCCGACCAATTCTACATTCTAAGGACGGAATCAATAACATTCTGAGCAACAGAGAAGTAATTTTTCAAGAAATCGATGTCGACAGTGCAGCAAAGCAAGCAAGGCTGAAAAAGTAAGCACGAGAAATGGAAAAAGCATTGGTGCAGTGGATCAAGCAGCCCGAAGAGCCTAAGCCTAAGTTTGGTGCTGTTTACCTTAGATATGCTTAGATATGCTTTGTTGTTGTTAATGCCAGAAATAAAAAAGACCAAAAAAGTGATGAAAAAACAACAGGGGGGACCAAGGCATTTTTTTTCGGCGGTCAACCGAACACATATACCGAACACATACATTATAAGAAAAAAATTGTAAAAAAAAGAGTTTGGGGGACCAAGGCAAAATTTATAAAGTTTAAAAATGCAAAAATAACTTTTCATTTTTGCATTTGCAAATATTTGCGAAACGTCTATGCACCCATTTTTCACTAAATGCACATCTTTTTTCCGACTAACCCTAAGAAAAGGATGAGTGAATAAGCCTAAGGAAGAAAACTTTAAAAGTAGTAGTAGGAGTAGTAATTATTGATCACTGCAGTCCAATCAGCTTGGCAATGCAGCAGCAGGAAGAACAGTTGCTGTTCCTCTGCTTAGTTCATTGAGAAAGGGTAGCAGAGCTAGCTGTGGGCCCACCTTGAGGGCAGACATCGCCCACAAACCTGGTTGATCCTCCACCATTTAGTATATAGCTTCAAAGAGGAACATTTTTTGCTACTGCTTTCGTTTGCCCCTCTCTAGCTACTACCGCTTCATTTACAATGGTCAATGGTCATTTTGGCTTAGGTGGTTGGACTAGAAGTTTGGATAGCTTTGTTTGTTCGTGCAAACTATTTTTTAGTCCAGTGAATGGAATTCTATTATATCCATGGTTTTCCAGCCTTGGTTTCTACTTTTGAATAGGTGTTTTGTTATTATTTTTTGTATGTATTTAGACTCAAAACTTCTCTAAATTTTTTTTTGGATTTGTTGTGTTTTGAATGCTAAAGCATGTGCCAAACACAAAAAATATTTTGGGAAAAAATTCAACTAAAAAATAACTTGGTTTGCCTTGAAGGATCACGGAACCAATTGCGCAGGATAACTGCACTCTATATACGGTGTTTCACACAGTTTTTTTTTTTCACTTCCCTTTGCATGTTTCATCAAGAGTATTGTTCGGATTCACTTCGTCTCAACCCGTTAAGTATGCCAGCCCCGGAGGCTTAAATACCGTGAAAATACCTGCGCGATGAATCCGAGCAATACTCTTGATGAAACATGCATAGAGAGACTTTTCCCTTGAAGAAGTGAAGAAAACGGTGTAAAACATCATATATAGAGTGCAGTTACCCTCTACAATTTGTTCAAAGCAAGCCAATTTAGTGTCAATTTAATAAAAGACATAACTTGACACATGTTTTAGCATTCAAAACAAAGATGTAACACCATTTACCGTATTTTCTCTAATAAGGCCCTACCCCTTTGATTTAAAATCGTGTTCTTGGCATTCTGTTTTTGACTCATCTTGGCGATTTACCAACCAAATTTTAGCTTAGTTTCTCAGCTTCAATTTGGTTGGTAAATCGCCTGAGAGTCATTTGGAAAAGATGAGTCAAAAACAGAATGCCAAGAACACGATTTCAAATCAAAGGGGGTGGGGCTTTATTAGAGAAAATACGGTATGGTGTTTTTTAGCAATATATTGAAGATCAAATATTTGGCATCTGCTTAAAAATTATTCAATCTATTTATGTATCACCTATTTTTATTTTTGCTCTTTATATAATAACAATTTGTTTCCGACGCAATCATTTAATTCTGTTATTTCCAGTCAAGTGTTTATCGTTTATTTTAGAAAAGAATGGCACCAAGTAAAACGCGGAAATCGTTCCAAAAAATCAATGACATTGCAGTTGGCGTTTCTGGAAAGGAGCTTAAGCCTAAGCAAGAACAAAACAACCACAAATCTCTCGATGCATCCTAATTCTGCAAAAAAGAAGGAGATGGTGGCGAAAAGGGAAAAAGTTGCTATTACCAAGACCAATTTTCCTGAACGTTTTCCTGGAGATGTTTCCATGGTGGACTCGGAATTCGCCTCGTTTTCCTCATTTGACTGTGTTGGCTTGCATTTCTCCATCAAGTGTGGCATCTGAAAAATGTTTTTCCTAGGCCAGTCTCCTATTTGCAAAATTTATTGAGATCTCGTATGTCCAAAGAAACATCAGTCGGCCTACTCATCATCAAATCAGAACTAGCACATGCAATTCTGAAAAGAGCTTAAAAATAAAGAAGAGCCGGAGGAAATTATAAATGTATTGCTCGAAGTTGATCTCTGATCCGTGCTTTTTCAACTATTCTCTTGTTTGTTCACTAAATCTACTCCGTTTATTTATTATTCCTTTGTTTAAAAAGTAAATATCTTTATGTTACTTCAATTTATTATTTTACTTCTATTCAAGAAAGTTCGTGCGATAAAGCCACTGAGAAAATTTCGAATACGCAATCCAATAGGCTCAAATTGAAATCCCCCGTCAAATTACTTAAACTTGATTGTCTCGGCTGTTTTACAACAAGTTTTTCTAATTTTTTTTTCAGTGTGTAGCCCTGGATCTGTTTTTTCATCTGACTCAATGTTGCTGAAAAAAGCATGAAAAAAAGGTATTTGAATGTAGCAAAATATCATCTCGTAAAAGATCTTTTTCACTAACTTCTTCCAGCAACATAGAATCAGCTGATACTGCATTAGAAAGAGCAGATCCAGGGCTACACACTGGACAAAAAAATTAGAAAAACTTGTTGTAAAACAGCCGAGATAAACAAGCTTAGGCTTAGATGAATGAGTAATTTGACGGCTGAAACAATACAGCCAATTCAACTACATACAGCCAATTCAATAGTCAACAGCTCCAAATACAAGACTTTTTCAGGAAAATCTCTTGAAAATTCCCCTAGAGAAATGTCCTTTTTTGACAATTTCCGTTTTTCATTCCTCTTTATTTGTATATTTTTGTCTCTGAATACTGCCCTCTTTGCTGTCTCAGTCCACTTTATTTATTTATTCCTAAAATGGCCATAAAAACCATTTTTGCAGGAGAGGATGGGCATATTTCCGAATAGGGACAGGTGGAATAATTTCCTCCAGACTTGCTTGCTGTGGTTGTGTGTGTGGGCATTGCTAGCCAGCAGCAATGTGGACAGTTTCAATGTAGACACCAAGAGGCCACAGGTCCACCGCAGGGTCAACACAGGCTTTGGCTATGCTGTCGACTTTGTCTACAAGACACAAAAGAGGGACAAATTCACGTAAGTCAAACCAACTCAAAATTAAAAAAAGAGAGCTTTCCTTCAACCTAATTAACGAAGCAAAGGGTTGTTCTAAAAAGCATCATCTCTGCTTTCTTAGGTCTTTCACAAATCTCAAAAGTTGATTTTTAGCCTGCTAGTTGGTGCTCCATTTGCTCAAACTTCGCAGAGAGGACTCAAAAATGCTGGTGCAGTGTATGGCTGTGAGACTGACCAGAACACATGTGCCGAAATTTTCTTTGACAGGCAACAAGGTGGGTGGTTGCAGCAATGACAATTTAATTACCCCAGTTATAACTGAAATTGTTACCCTGCGTAATTTACTCAATGATAAATGGGTTGACCAGAGACAATTAAAAAACGGACTTGTTTAGCCTACCTTTAACCAATCATTTACCTTTGTTGGAGACAGCACGCGTCCTTGAATATTTTCCGCTCAATTTTACTCTCTCGTGTGCTGAATTTACTGCTCAAATAATTGGATTTGTTCGTCAATGAAATTTTAAATTAAGAGGAATATGAAAACCATTCATACTGAATTGTAAAAATGAAATATATGGCCAGCGTATCTGTGTATCAATTCAGATCCTTACTTATTACAGGGGAGGAAAAATTCCTTTTTTAATTACAGCGATTCATCTGAAAATTTTTGCTCCATTTATTCTCTAAGTCATATAATATTTTGAAGCGCATTAATTCTGTTGTTGTACTGAATAACACATGCCTTATTGGACAAGAATGACACTAAACAGTGACGAAAACATAAAGCACACATTTAGAGTCTACTAAAGCACTGCTGAACATGTTTTCATTATTGTTACACCAACCCTTGGAGTCTTGGTTTGAATTCTTCCATACAGCTTCTAATTACGGGCACCTCAAATGCACTGAGGACCAATGCACAAACCACTTCAATTTTCTCCATGATACTTGTCCTTCTCGAGCAGCTGTGATATTAATTTCTATCCATATACCTGCATTATTCTGAAATGAGTAAATGAATTTATCAAAAAGGAAAAAATGAGATATAAGAAATCAAAAAGCTTGATTCGATTGCATGCCTAGTAGGCAAAAAATAATAAAAAAAAAACTACAAAAATTACAAAAGTAACCGGTGGTCCAAAAGTTCGTGGACAAACTTTAAAAAAATGCGTTTGTGGCATTGTGTTTTTGACCTATGTTCTGCTAGTGTCTTCGGGACATATCATACACCAAAATGTAGCCTAGATTATAAGCTACATTTTGGTATACAATATGACCAGAAGACACCAGCAGAACATAGGCCAAAAACACAATGCCACAAACACATTTTTTTGAAGTTTGTCCACGAACTTTTCGACCACCGGTTAATTAAAAATTAACAAAGAAATTACCTCAGCGAAGTGGCCCCATCAATGCCCACTAGTGTCTTAAGCTGATGGTGAAGTAGCGAATTCCTTACATCTTCAAAAAGCTACGGAGAAACACTAAAAAAGAATTGTTAAATGAAGTGTTTGTTTAAAACTATAGTCAACGCGCTTCAAAATGTCATACATATATGACTTGCAGAACAAATGGAATAGTGATTGTCAAGTAAGTCACTATAACCAACAAAACCCTTGTCCTCAACCTGTAGAATGTGTGAAGGATGTCGGAAAGTGATAACAGTGAACAAAAAGCGTCAAATTTTTTAGGGCTAGACAAAAATTGCGAAAAACAACTTTGGCTGGACTTCATTATACCAACTCGTCCAAAAAATGGTTTTATCGTATTATTTTGATGTTTTAGCACTCAAAACGTGCAGAAAAAATGTTTTTAGGGCGCGGTCGACACTTTTCGGCAAAAAAAATGTTGACCAAAAATTGACTTTTTGCCTTGGGGTACCAAGGCAAACCACTTTGCTTTAGAGTAGTCTACCCCATTTTGGTAACTAGAGCTAAGCAAAAAGAGCCTCTATATTCATTTTATGATCAGGAACATTGCTCGGAATCATGTCTAAGGTAAATGAGTGCGCGCATCTCTAACTCTCAAGCCCCCTGCGCCCGCTCGGTGGCTTGGAGTTGCGATACGCACACCCACGTACCTGAGACACAAATCACTCGAAAGGGACTCTGGATGCATGAAAAAAGCATGCATACCAGCGTTTCTTTATGCGGTAGGCCCCAATTAACGAAACTATGTTCAAAATCTATCTTTTTTGGGTATTTAGGTACCTTTTCCCGGTGATTCGATGCTGAGGGTAGTGCGTACTATAGGGTGGGTAACATGATTCCGGTTACTTTTCGTCAACAGTTTCTGTCGAAAAGTGTCAACCGCGCCCTAAAAACATGTTTTCTGCACGTTTTGAGTGCTAAAACATTGAAATAATACGCTAAAACCACTTTTTGGGCGAGGTGGTATAATGGAGGTCGTATAATAAGAATTTAAACGAACAAGGGAAATCAAGGCAAAATATACACAGGATTTTTTTATAGACCTAAGCTTAAGCCAAAACTTTAATTTGTCAGGTAATGAGCTACGCCTAAATGGTTCATCTTTGCTACCAATTGAAGAGAAGTCTCATCAAATGTTTGGTGCCACAGTTGTTGCCTCTAAGAATGGAGATGCTGTCTTGGTAAGCACATTTTGCTGTCTCTTTCCACATTTCCCTCAAAAAAAATTACGCAATTTAGGCGTGTGCTCCTCACTACAAATATTTTTTTGCCAAATTCGAGGTGGTTGAACCAGTGGGAACATGCTTCTACGCTCAGAACTACTTCACCAAAATACAAGAGTTTGCGCCTTGCCGACAAGAGCGTGAGTTTCTCTCATATTGATTTGTTCTTATAAAGATGGGGAACAGCAAGCTAGAGTAAAAACTAATTATCTCAGCTGTTTTTCAACAACTTTCCCCATTTGGTTTTGTCAATGTGTAACACTGGATCTCATCTTTCCAATGAGGTGTTAACTGAGTCTATGTTGTTGGAAAAAGAGTTTTCTAAGGAAAAATACCTTTTGCTTTATTCAAAGACTTTTTTCTTCAACTTTTTCCAATAATACTGAGTCAGTAGATGCTTCATCGCGAAGAGGAGACCCTGAGCTAAGAAAAGATTATTGAAGAAACGTTGAAATACAGTAAACTCTCGATATAACGGCCCCCCGATATAACGGCCCTTCCAATATAACGGCCCCTTTGGCTTTATTTGGTTGGCCCACTAATAAAAAACGGGAAAATCCTATATATTGTGGAATTTTTCTTTTTTGAAACACTCTGCTATTCAAAAAAACCTCAAGAATCCGAATTTATAAACAATATTTCAAAAAATGGCCTCGTTGTTAAAATACAGTTGCGGACGATTGATATTATACGATACTCAATTTTTTAGCCCGACAATTTGTAGTATACGAATATTAACTATTAATTAATTATAACTATTAATTGCCGTATCTCTCCTGATAATACCCCAATTCAAAATCGTGTTCTTGGCATTGTGTTTTTGGCCTACTTTTTGTAGAAGAGTCGTACACCAAAGTGTCTCAGAAAATGAAGAAATTCATAAAATATGGGATGTCTATTAAAGAGTTAACTTTTCTAAAAAAGCCATCCTTAGCTAAGTTTAGCTCTGCAGCAAAAGCTATCAAACAGTTTGTATGATTCCCGTTTAGATTAAATTTCTTGTTTTGCAGCTGCTCGTCATGGTCATCACCGCTTTGGCTATGGCATGTGTGGATTCAGTGCTGCGATTCCGGAGGTGGGCGACAAGCGACTCTTCATCTCCGGTCCAGGTGTGTGGTATTGGCAGGGAGCGGTATTTTCACAAAATGTCAACAATGTCACCGATCGGCCGAATACTGCGGATGGACCTGCTCACACTGACCATCACCAATTAGGTCTTTCACCCTGTTTCAAACATTTTTTACCTGATAGTTTTAGGATATTCAACTGCCAGCGGAGATTTCGATGGAGATGGTGTGGACGATGTAGTAGTCGGAGTGCCGAGAGCTAACAAACTTATTGGAATGGTGCTTTTGGCACTTTTTAAGTTTTTACTTGAGAAAATTGGTTTTAGGTGTCGATATACACAGAATCTCTGCGCTCAATCATGAATTTAACCGACGCAAATGGACAAACAGGCCAATACTTCGGTGCTAGTGTGGCAGTGGCCGATCTGAATAAGGATGGATTAGCAGACTTGATTGTGGGCTCTCCTTTCTACACCGACTATAAATCAGTGCTCGATGCAAAGACTCAGGAGATGAAACCACAGTATGATATTGGCAAGGTCTACATTTACATCCAGTCGTCTGCTGTAAGTGGAACTTGTAAATAAAAACTGTGAAACGTGTGTCAATTATTAGGATCTTCTGAAAGTGTTGTTTTTTTGAAATTCGTATTTTTGAAACTCCAACGGGGCAAAAGTTACGCACAAATACCTAAATAATCGACAACATTTAAGGATAAATTAATGCATTATTACGAAGCTACCTTTCTCATATTACCGCCCTCATCTCTTAGAAAAAACATTCTCGAGTGACTTTTCTACGCTCTTATATCGAGAGTGCTTTTATATCGAGTGCTCTTACAGCGAAGTGCTCTCATAACAAGAGTCGACTGTATAAACTTTTGGATGCAACGTTGAAAATTACTAAAAAAAAAAATTCTGCGTCCAATCAGTAGGATTAAAGGAAAAAACTTAATATTTCAGTTAAACATCTTTATTTACATCACAAATCATCAAGAAACGAGAAACAAATTGGATATGAGACGCATACCGGAAGATAAGATGAATCCGAGCAAGGTTCTGGAAAAATAAATGCATTTCAGGCCTTTTTTTGCCATAGTGCAGTGAGAAAAAACATTGTAAAAGGGCAAAAAAATAGCACAAATGGGTTGCAGAAAAAACTGCTTTAACCGCAAAGGACCGGCCCAAAAAGACTCGCTTTACCGTTTTTGGGGCATTAAAGTATGTTAGAGGGATGATACACGTATTTTGTAGCATTACATTTGGGTTGAGGGGCATAATACAGTAGAGTCAAAAACTTTTTAGGGAGTCTTCAAAGATCCAATTCAACTGGTCGGTCACGGTCAGTGGGGAAGGTTCGGATACGCAGTTGCTTCGGCTGGAGACTTGAATGGTGATGGATTTGAAGGTGATTGTTGGAATTGGCTTCTTCATAGCGTTTGTCTGCAGTATTTCATTCAAATATTTTCAGACGTTCTTGTGGGGGCGCCATTTGATGGAGAAGATGGCCGAGGCTCTGTTTACGTCTACCATGGTTCTGAAGAAGGAGTTCGTACTCAGTATACACAGAAAATCGACGCTCAGAATGTGAATCGTGACTTGAGGACATTTGGTTTTTCTGTGCGAGGTGGTCGAGATGTGGACAAAAATGACTATCCAGGTGGACTCTTGTTGGCTCTTTGGGATAAAAGTTTAAATCTATAAATCTCTAGACGTGGTTGTTGGTGCTGTCCAAAGTTCTCAGGCTGTTGTGCTGAGAACAAGGTGATAAATAACTTTTTTTAAAATACATGTCTTAACCATTTTCGTTGTTGAGACCAGTCATGCAGATTACGGGGTCAGTCCGCACCACCCGCAAAACGATCAATTTGGATGAAAAGATGTGTTCCACAGAGTTCGGAAGAATGCCTTGGTATTATAGTTAACTATAGTTACTCCACAGTTACTCCATCCCACTTCCAGTGAAAAGGTCAAATTCTGCCTCAAATACAATGGCAAGTTACAGCCCGAGTTCAATACTGCTGATGTCAAATTGAAGATTCACCTGGATTCCAAGAAGGGACTCACTCCAAGGGCATTTGTCTCCAAGAAAGACTTGGTTGGTTTAGTTGGCTAAACCATGGGAAAGAACTTTTTGGTACGAAAAATAGATGAGACCAAGTGACTCAAACGAATTGGCCCTAACAAGACGAGAATCGACACGAGGTCTTGTGGCGGTCAATAGTTAAATACCTTTTTGGGCTTTTTTTAAAGAAAAAAATTTTATGGGAGAAGTGATCTTTACTAACGTCCTGCTACCCATTTTTCTTCTTTTTCATGGCTGACTATTTTTCAGGACAAGAAAAGAGGTGTCAAGGTGGATCCAAGTTCAGTGTCTCGAGAGCAGCCTGACAAGATTGAGCACACCATCACTCTCAACAAGAACAGAGAGCACTGTGAGACATATGATGTGTATGTGCCGGTGGGTGCCTTTGACCAATTGAATTGAAGAAGCTGTACATGCTGCTTTTTAGGACACAATTCGTGACAAGATCTCTCCAATTGTGATTTCCATCAACTACACTTACATGGAAAAAGGATACACCCCCGGAGGAGGGTTGGAACCAGCTGTGGACAACACTTTAACGCAAACTTTTGAAACAGAGGTTTGTAGTTGTGTGTTAAATAATGCTAGTAGATTGCCTTTTTAGTTGACTATTGAAAAAGACTGTGGTGATGACAATGTTTGCGTTCCTGATCTGCAGATACATGCAATGAAGTAAGTGACAGACAAAAAGTAGCTCGTATAATTGTCGTTTAACGTGTCGATGCGCAGATATGAAAAAATGAGTTTTATGGAGCTAAAAGATTGGGCTTGAGTATAGAATCACCACCTGACTCGTTTTTGTCGATATTGTAGCTTGGGTCAAGCCTCCTACCACTCATTTGATATAAAATTTACTCAACTAAAAATACAATACAAGCAGAAAATACAAGCTGAATAAAATGGTGTATTTCGTTTTGTACATGCCCGATTTAGATAATGATTACAAACACAAAAATTTATACAAAAACAGTAAAAAATGTCCCTGGCGGTAAATTTTGTCCAGCACTGTAATTTTTAGGGACGGTTTTTTACCTAGTTGCGGCTGTGCGGCTGCGGCTATTTTGGAAAAACCAAATGCGGCTGCGGCTGCGGCTATTTTTAGCATAGTGGTGCGGCTAGCCGCGCGGCTATGCGGCTAATTCTCTAAACAACTTAAAGCAACATATCTCTTAATTGCACGTTCATAATGCGCCTTTTACTCGTCAAACTATTCTATAACCATTTTATTCTAACACAACAACCTCAAATAACGTCAATACGAAAAGTCAATGACGGGCAGAGCTTCGTGAAGAAAAATCAACATTTCAGCGCTATCTGGTAATAAATTCGATCTTTTGTAATCGTACACATCCCGTGCCAATGAGAAAATTTGCTCGCTTGCGACACTTGTAGCCGGTGCCGACAGGTAACGACGAAGTAGCGGAAATGTCTTTTGGTTCACCTAAATAAATAACTTACATCTAAATTATTGTTACTTTTTCCCCAAAATTGTTACCTTCCAAAATTTCAATGGATCATCGTCAGGCT
>BBSZ01014991.1:0-12760 GCA_000981365.1 Subanguina moxae | reverse complement strand
CTAAGCTAAATTTTGGTATATAACATGCCCAGAAGACACCAGCAAAACATAGGTCAAAAACACAATGCCACAAACACATTTTTTTGAATTTAGGGGTGTCGGCTCATCCAGGTTTGACTGTACCTAAAAAAGCGCAAATATTTTTTTTTGGGGGGGGGGGTATAATACAGTAGTACCAAGTATTTTTTGTTTTGCTAAAACAACAAGGACGACCAAGGTGAAACTCGCCTCCCCCATTGTGGAATAGGACCACAAACTTTTTATTTTGTGTTCCTTCTTAATGTTCTCACTTGCCTAACTTGGGCGCTTTATCCGCTCCTATTAACACGAATGGTTGGGATGACATAGCAAGAAAATTTGGGCAAAAATTGGAGCATGTTTCTATTTGGAATTATCGACCTCTTCCTCTCCCAGTGCCCCTCCATCTCTAAAAGATTCCCTCCCACAAGAGCAATACATACATCTAAGAGTTTGGCTTTTTGGTCCAATTGTTGCTGCTTCCTTCTAATTGTCTTGGAACAACCCATTCGGGCTAATCTTTTTCAAGTTATTTTCCTCCTCCATCCTATTTTTTTTCAGTAAAGGATGACAGCTAATCAGAGCATGGCTATATCAATGATGGTCAAGATTTCGGAAGATATGGGTCAGCCAACTCCACCTACCGATCGACTTCTCGGTCTTTCTGCTTCTTGTTTATTCCTTGGCTCCCAATCCTATGACAAGTACGTCAAGTTGGAGTGGAACTTTGAGGATCCCGTGAACTTGATTGACTGGATCGGCTTATTCCCAAATGGTTGGTTTTGTGAGAGGAGGTTGGCTGCTCCCCCCCCCCTTTTTTTGAGCACAAGTAGTGGAAAAAGCAAAAGCCTCGGTAGTTGGCTGCTTAGACAAACTGAAATCAATGGAACTGATAATGGACTTGGTTATCGCTTCCGGCCACTGTTTTTCTGGCATATTCACTGTTTTTATACTTTTTTCTATGTTTTTTTTACAATAAAGGTTGCTATTTATGCAAGAATTTTGCCTCTATGTAGCAGCACCTAGTATTCACAACAAATTTGAAAGCAAAATTTTAATAAGTCGCTTGCTTACCAGGATAGGAATAAGAGTAGGAGATAGTTGCTGGTTCGAAATGTCACTACTCTAACTTCTGCTCATATCTAGGGTTATCCATTGGCCGAAACTTTCGGGTAACTGAACCAATATCCTAAAGATAACCGGCTTTCGCACAAGTCAATGACTCGCGAGTCACCCGACTTGGCTCGCAAGTCAAAATCACGAAAGTGACTCGCGAGTCAAGTAAGTCGACTCGCAGAATTCTAGTGGGAGCACTTACAGAATACGCCACTCCAATCCATTCAACAAAAGAAATCCTTCATGAAATATTTACCTACAAAACCCGACTAGGAATCGAAACCTTGTAAAATGGAACCTTTCGAAACTTAACCACTCGGCCACAACGACCAATAATCAAGCTTTTTAATAATGTATAAATAGTGATGTTATTAAACAGCGAAGTTGAAATATAGTCAAACCTGGATAAGTCGACATCCCTAAATTCAAAAAACTGTGTTTGTGGCATTGTGTTTTTGACCTATGTTTTGCTGGTGTCTTCTGGGCACGTTATATACCAAAACGTAGCCTAGAATCTAAGCTAAATTTTGATATACAACATGCCCAGAAGACACTAGCAGAGCATAGGTCAAAAACACAATGCCACAAACACATTTTTTTGAATTTAGGGGTGTCGGCTTATCCAGATTTGACTGTACTCTCATTTTAATCGAGCGGGTGACGTATTCTTTAGTCGAGCGGGTGGCGTATTCTGTAATTTAGTCCTCTAGTAAAATTTTGACTCGCGAGTCATGTTACGCGGGAGTCTGAGAAGGGCTATATAAAAACCTTGGAAAAATCTGCAGAAAACGCTATTTTGTCGTGTTGAACACTTCCCCTTTTTTATATGTTGGAGTGATGGGGGGGAGGATGCCATTTGTTTATTTGTTTGATAACTGTCTGTGATGTCTGCAAGGCGTCCTCCCACACAATTTTTTGGCCATTTCCCGTGGGAGAAGGTTCATTGGTTGGGACGGATGACTTTTGTCTTCAATGTAACCCTTTTTGTTTTCGCTTAAAAGCTTAAAGCGGGCCCTTGAAAGCTGCTAAGTTCCCCTAGGAAAAAGTAGTGGTTGACTTAAAAGTTTTATTCTGCATGTTTATGGTAGGAAAGAGGTTTATTGGTTCAAAACTGTGGTTTAGATCAGAGCAACCCACTTCTCTACATGGATTATAAGAGCTATGGTGTGTGTGGTGCAAAAGCTGGTGCAGTCGACTGGAAGGTCACAAACGCCCATCTCAATGCTGTCAACAACAATTCACTCTGCTTCAGGTACTTGTTTTGATCCCTTACTGTCTTAAGGAACTAAAATATGTCTTTAAAAACAGGGTCGTATAACCCACAAGGGTACTTTTTAACCTATACTGTATTATAGACCCCCCACCCCCTCCAATCGCTTATACCCACCTCAATAAAAAACTCCAAGCACCCGTCGCTCCCGTAAGGGGAACTCACCCACAATGCCCCATGGGTACTAATACAGGTAAGTTAGTACAGTTTTTTCACTTGCAGGTACTACAATGGATTGACAGGTGCCTTGAGAGCTTCCAGCCCTCCGCTCTTAGTCTACTCTGATGCTCAAATTGCAATCACGTGTGAGTTAGAGCTTGTCTTTTTGAAATGATGTTGGTTGTTTTTTTGTTTTTGTTGGGTCGTTGTCCCTTCCCCTCCCAATACAGCCCTCAACCCCTGTCAAAAATTTTCATACACAGTCGACTCTCGGTGGGCCGGTAGCCCTGCGGATCGGGCTTGGAATGCTGGATAAACAAGGTGGCGATTAACTGGGGTGTGGGTCAACCGAGAGGTTAAATTTAAATTTGAGCCATTCAAAAATGCCTCTTTCCAGCAATTGTGTGCAAACAACTGCCTGAGTCAAAAAATACCTCCTACTACGCAAAGATTAGTTCAAGTGCAAGCGGCTGCCAATACAAAACTCCTAGTTCCTCAAAGGGCTGTTGGCGTGAAGTGGTATAGTTTTCATTGCGGTCAAATTCTTGAAAACTTTCTTGGGAGACCAAGGTATAGACAACCTTATAAATGGTATCTTTGGACCCCAGGTGGAATACAACAAAGCCTTAGGCTTAAGGGGTCCAGCGTAGGATAGCCGAGACCGAGCGTATACCATGTTTCACCTAGGTTTAGTGGTTCACGACTAACTGTTATATGCCGTCTCGTATAACATCTCATATAACAAACGGTGTTATATATCAATTACAAGTAGCATGCATGGCTCAATGGTTTGGCTACCCGCTTTTTCGTTACAACAATTGGCGCAGTCGCAAGTTCGAATCCGCTCCCTCGTTGTTTTAGGACTACCATGAGATTGAGATGTCCACATCTAGGACTACTATGGTCAAAAACACATCTTTTTTTGAATTTAGGGGTGTCGGCTTATCCAGGTTTGACTGTACTTGGGATCTGAAAATACCATTTATAAGGTTACTTACGTTAATCCTCCAAGGCAAAAAAAACCCCTCTCTCACTCAGGAATAGGGCTATTAATCATGAAAATGGAAGTGAGCACTAAATTACTCCATAGCTTGTCAATTTCTCAAACATTATATTCCAATCAAACAGTCATGCCAAATAATATTATGCATTTTTCCTCAGAACTATCTTTTCCCAGCGGATAGATCAAGTGAGCTCAAATTCACCATCAAAGAGCGTACAAACCACTGGTCCAAGTCCAACTCATGTCGAGTGCTAGGAGTGGTGAATATAGCTGTGCTCGACATAGTTCAAAGTGCCAATCAGTAAGTCAAACCATTTGTGTGCACTCTTTCCCACGAAGTGTTGGGTACCATTTTAAAGAGCAGACAAGAAGCTTTTAAACGGTGTATATCTTTATTTCAACAAATGATCAAAATGGCCACCTTTTCCAGAGATCTAGCCTTTGTGCTCCGCCCCCTGTCCTCCTCCTCCACCACCAACTCCCCAGCGTTCCTCAGCGGTTACACCTCTTGCAGCCAGCAGAGGGCTGTAAATCACTGTCAAATTGTGGTGTCCTGTAGATTGCAACCGCCGCAACACCAATCCTATAATGGTTTGCCTTTTAAGGCTTAATTTTTCAATTCAAGCTCCCAGAACGCCTTGGTGTACGGTCACTTCGCGATGGTTTTTTGAGAAAAAATGTGCTTTTTATATAAATATATGATCCTTATATAATAGATTTTCTTTCTGAGGTATTTTTGTTCATTTTTTATTTAGACACTTTTGAAAAAGAGGAGAGGTATGCCGTACTCTTTCTAATAGAACCACACCCCCTTCCCTAATTCAAAATCGTGTTTTTGGCATTGTGTTTTCAACCTACTTTTTGGAGACAGCTCCCAAGCAAGTTACCACTCCAATTGTAGCTCATTGTTTTAGCTATAAATTGGGTAGTAACTTGCCTAAAACTTGTTTGGAAAAAGTAGGCCAAAAACACAATGCCAAAAACACGATTTTGAAAAGTTCGTGGACAAACTTCAAAAAAATGTGTTTGTGGCATTGTGTTTTTGACCTATGTTTTGCTGGTGTCTTCTGGGCATGTTATATACCAAAACGTAGCCTATAATCTAAGCTAAATTTTGATATAAAAGATGCCCAGAAGACACCAGCAAAACATAGGCCAAAAACACAATGCCACAAACACATTTTTTTGAATTTAGGGGTTGGTTATATCGAGAGGCGACTGTATAACCGAAATTTTTGAAATTTCTTGCCTAGGCTTGGTCACTGCCGTGCATTCGAGTTGTAAACTCTCAGGTGATTGTGTCCATGGGCCCAGTGACTCACCGGTGAGTCAGTGGTGAGTCACCGCTGTCACTCACCATTGTACAACTCTAGTTAAAACATACTTTTGAGAAAAAAATATATTTGGGGTGGGGGGGGTGGCTATATCGCAGTAGAAGCAAACATTTTTTATAAAAAAGTTCAAAAAAAAACTATGGTTAATTGACAGGCCCTCTTCTGCCAACCAAAAAAGAATTAGGGAAGGCGGAATGAAGGGAAGCGCAGTGGCAGCAATCTAATGCCATTGTTTTCACTGCATCCAAGCAACAAAAGGGATGGCACAACCCCTAGGGGCACTCCTAAAATCCTGCTCTTTTCGGCTTCAGCTGGAAGGGAACGGCCACTGGCCTGACAACTCCAAATCCCTCCATTTTTATGGATTTGAGGGCCAGACTGGCAGAGCAGCGACCCAATAGGACAGCTCTTTTTGGTAGTGCAGCCAGTTGGAAGTGGTTTTTGAGATGCAGTGCGCTTCCTCTGGCATATGGGATGATAAATGGTGTATTTTTTCGTCTGCTAGCTTTGATTTATCACATTTGGACGGTGGATATTTACCCATTTCTGTTTTCATTTTCAGATACCTTGACCTCTCTGAGAATGCCTCAACCAACAAAAGATTCGAATTCAATCGACAATAATGGAAACAGGTCCGATGAGTCGGGTTCAAAAGCCGCTGAACACCCACCAAGTCGTGCTGTGAAGAAGAAACAGGAACGGAATAAGCACTTGGCTTTGGCCGAATCAAAAAATGAGTCGACTTCACTATGCTCTGCTTCTATGAGATCTTCGGAATCTTTTGGAAATACAACCTCTCCTTCTTCCATTTGGTGAGTGCCTCAAACCTGCTAAAACTCTAGCCTACCAGAAAAAAAAAATTTCCAAGTCGAATATTTGACTGGGAATTGTCTTATGTCTCAGTCGCCGTTTTGACCCTAATTTTGGTTTTGTGGCCACTTGGGGATACATACCTTAGGGGGGGGGGGGGGGAAAGTTAGGACAAAAACAAAAAGGCTTAAAGTTTTTGGAACATGCTATAGTTGAAACTTCTAGCTGTGATTCTTCGCCGTCAACGTCCGCTTCGTTGTCGCCTAATCAGCCGTCCACAAGCTCTTCCAATTCCATCTCTACAATCTCCAATTTACCTCCAGGTAGTTTACTTCCGGTCTTACATCGGGCAGATAATAGATGATATACCGTATTTATTCTAATAAGCGGGCAACCCTAAATTCAAAAAAATGTATTTGTGGCATTATGTTTTTGACCTATGTTTTGTTAGTGGCTTTTGGACATGTTACATACCAAAATGTAGCCTAGATTATAAGCTACATTTTGGTATATATATTGCTCAGAAGACACTAGCAAAACATAGGTCAAAAACACAATGCCACAAACACATTTTTTTGAATTTAGGGGTGCCTGCTTATTAGAGTAAATAGGGTACATAGTAAATAAAAAATAGTTAACACAGCATTAACTATTTTTTATTAACTATGTACCCATAGTATATACGGTATGTACCGTATGTACTATGGGTACATAGTTAATAAAAAATAGTTAATACAGTCAACCCTCAATTTAACGACCCCCTTGAAAAGTTCGATTCACAGCTGGGTCCGACCATTTTTCACCTCAATTTTTGGCCTCTTTTGTCAATTTTGATATTGACATCTCTAGGGTAAAAAATCGTAAGGATTCTCAATTTGCCACTTGTTTTTATACAACCCAACTATTTCACCTTTAAAAAAGCAAAATCTCGATCCACCGACACCTTTTTTTTCAAAAATGGGTGTTGCTAAATCGAAGTTTGGCTTTTTTGAAGGCGAGACTGTTGAGTTGTGTAAAAACGACTGACAAATTCAGAATCCTTACAATTTTTCGTCCTGGAGACATTAATATCAAAATGGTCGAACCCAGCTGCGGATCCAACTCTTTGGGTTGTTCCTAAACGGTATAAGTGCCATATTAATTAAGTAATAGTTAACAGTCAATAAAATAGTAGTAAATTTTCAATTACAGGTTGGGAAGTGAGGGTGCATCGTAACGGCCGTCTCATCTACATTGGTAAAACTTTAAAAAGTCCAAAGCATCAAAAGTTTGTCCAACAAATTGAACGGCTTACAAAAAATAATGGCCGAAAGTGGAAAAAATTCAAATCGCCGCATTTTCTCCAATAAGGTCCCAGCCCCCCCCCCCTTTTTGACATTCTGTTTTTGACTCACTTTTTGCAGATAACTCACAGGCACTTTACCCACCAAATTTTAGCTTATAATCTTAGCTACAATTTGGTTGGTTAATCACCTGGGAGTTATCGGCAAAAAGTCAATCAAAAACGGAATGCTAAGAACACGATTTTAAATCAAAGGGGTAAGACCTTGTTAGAGAAAGTACGGTAATGCAGTCACAATTTAGATCATGTTAGTAAAAGGACTACTTGGCACGCACCTGTTATCCTTGAAAGCTATATGCCAAATGGTAGTGAAGAAGATGCGGAAAACAAGCAGTAAGTATTTCGTATTCTCATAAAATGGATATAGAGGCTGTTTTTGTCCAGCTCCAGCGACCAAAATGGGGTAGAATACCCTAAAACAAAGTGGTTTACCTCGGTCCCCCAAGGCAAGGAGTCAATTTTTGGTCGAAAAATTGACTTCTAGCTAAAAAGTGTCGACCGCCAGATATTTTACATCTTTCATGTTACATTTTCAGATACATTTGTGCTAGAAGGACTGTTACTCACAATGATGAAAATGACATAGCCAGAAGGGTTCATCAACCGGTCTGTGAAATGGACAATTCAAGTGGGAGATCAGCACAAGTGTTTGTGACAAAGCCAAAAGCAGTCAAATTCCTACAAAGACAAGACTTCTCTCGTCTACTCTTTGCAAATGAGGTTTTGCAAGCCGCGTAAATTATGATATACAACTAATACTCTCTCTCATTGTTTAGAAAGCTTTGCATCTGTATAATGAAAGCACCTATCTCAAACATATTATCCAAAGAATCCGACATGATCCAGCAAAGTTTGAAGTATTTGAAAAGAATCGAGAGCTGGTGGAATTTTTGAATTTGTTTGCCGATCGGACTCAACCTCTTCCAGCTGGATGGCAGACGGCAAGGCACTCTGGCACTGTCAACAATGAGCAGGTTGTTGCTTTTGAGACCAAAAAAAAGATTTGAAGGCAGTAGGTTCTATTTTAGAAACTTTTTATTGATCACAAGTCTAAGAAAATAACTCTTATTGATCCTCGCCTTCCTGAAGAAATCAAGTCGAGAAGGTCGAAAAGTGCGCCACCTACTCGAAGACTGGTAACTTTTATTGACTCGAATATTGAATCTGGCAGCGACTTTGATTACTTTTTTTGTTTAGCAGTTGGAGGTGGGAAACGATCCAAATGGCAATGCGATCTGGGATGTGGTCAGCCGAGCGGATGAAATTCAAGCCCTTCTGGCTGAAAGACTCCCTGACATTGCTCCGAAAGTATGCAAAAAGTTGAAAATTATCAGTAGGATTGGTGAAGCAGCTCTTGTTCGATTTGCTAATGACATGGATTTGATCACTGCTATCAGGTTTTATACCCCTTTTCGTACAATATACTCTATTCCCTTTAATAAGCAACCTCTAGATTCAAAAAATAATAATGTGTTTGTATGTACTTGTATTTTGTTGGTGTCTTTTGATTGGGGTTGTCGACATACGATTCACGCATTTTAGAGGCTTTTTACCATAATATTAACTTTTCCTATTTTTAGTGTGCTTGACCAGACAACAAAAGCAGCACCTGAAAACGAATTTGAGGAAAAGCTTACCTACTTCTACAGTTCACTTCAAAGGGCGGGCTATGGCCAAGGACCAGGCAAGATTCGGTTGGCTATAAATTTCTGGCTGTTACAGTCTTTTATGCAGTACCTTTTTAGCTTTCGATTGAGGCGAAACCAGCTGATGAATGACGCCTATGAAAAAATTCTGGCTGTAGATCCTGTTCATCTCAAAAAATACCACATGACTGTTACTTTTGATGAAGAGGACGGGCATGATTTATCTTTATCCAAAAAGACAATTTTTTTTCATCCACTTAATTCAGGCTAGACTATGGTGGACCGTCCCGGGAATTGTTCTTTCTGCTGTCTCGAGAACTCTTCAACCCCTACTACGGACTGTTTGAGTACTCGGCGAATGACACTTACACTGTTCAGATGAGCCCAATGTCCAAGTTTGTGGATAATCACCTGCAATGGTTGTGCTTTGATCTCAATATTTCAGCTCAAAACCCGGAGCATTTACAGAATACGCCAGCCACTCGATTTAAGAATAGAAATTTTTAATAAAACATTTATCTATACAACTCAACTAGGAATCGAAGCCTTGTAGAAGGGCACCTTTTGAAGCTCAACCACTCGGCTACGAAACGCACCAATTCTGACTGTTCTTATGGTGTGTAAATAGAAGTGTTATTAAACAGCGGAGTTGAAATACTGTCAGGGACAAAAATATGTGGGTGTCGTATTCTTAAATCGAGTGGGTGGCGTATTCTGTAATTTTGCCCGAAATTCTATGACTGTTTTAGGATGGAGTTGTGCGGTCGGGTCATTGGCTTAGCTCTTATCCACAGATGTTTGATTGACACATTCTTCACACATGCCTTCTACAAATTTTTACTCCGCTTGTAAGTTAAACCTCTTTGCTAAATACACTTCAATTGATGGTTTCCCATTGTGCAGGCCTTACACAATAGGTGACCTTCAGTCAATGGACCAACAATTTTACACTTCATTGAAGTGGATTAGGGAGAACCAAATTACACCCGACTTAGAGCTCACCTTCAATGCTACTGAAGAGGTGGCAGGCGAGGTGACTTCTCACCATTTTTTTTCAAGCATGGCAACTCAATTTAGATCGTGGAAAAGGAGTTGCTACTAGATGGGAAAAATATTGTTGTAACAGAATATAATAAAGAAGAGTACATATCCTTGCTTCTCAAATGGCGTATGGAGAGCTGTGTGGAAGAGCAAGGCAAAGCACTTCTTCGGGGTTTACATTCGGTATTCTTTCTCATTTGTTTTTTTTTCATCATGCTCGTCGTACCCCTTCCCCGGTTTTTAGATTATCGATAAAGACTACTTGCGTGTATTCAATGCTCAGCAGTTAGAGTTAGTTCTCTCAGGGACGGTAGAAATCGATATAGAAGACTGGCAAGAGAACACGGAATACAGGGGTGGCTACTATGACGGACATGTAGTCATCAATTGGTTCTGGCAAACTATCTATTCCATGTGCAACGCTGAACGGCTAAAACTTTTACAGGTGGGAGACAAGTAATCTATCTTTACGGATTTTTTTTCAGTTTGTGACCGGAACTTCAAGCATTCCTTTCGAGGGTTTTCGAGCTCTGCGTGGATCAAATGGTCTGAAGAAGTTTACGATTGAAAAGTGGGGTAATGAAGACAGCTTGCCTAGAGCACATACTTGCTTCAACAGATTGGATCTGCCGGCTTATCCAACTCAGCGAATTCTTTTAACCAAATTGAAATTGGCCATTAATGAAAGTTCTTGCTATGCGATTGAATAAAAATAAAAGTAGGGTAAGTGATCACATAGTGGAGTGTAAGGTTCTATTGTAGTTTTAAATTTGTATGTAATGCTAAAAATGAAATTTCATCCCAGTGTATATGCTAGGGTTGGGAAACTTGGCCCAATTTTGAAATTGGGCCAAATTTGGCGCCAATATTGGGACAATATTGGTAATCTTGGCCAAAATTGAGCCAATATTGATTTTTTCGTGAATTTATTAGTAACACCGAGCCAACAAGTTAATCATTTCCTTTGATATTATTATTTTTCTTCAGGAAATTCAGAAATTCAATAACTTCTGGGCCATTATCCTGAATATTATAACGATAATAATAATATCACTAAATATTTCCAAAAGAGAAAAGCCTTCTCTGACCATTGCGCTTTCTTCTCAAACCCAGCACTTTGAACTTGTTCGATTTGTATATATACTTCATAATCCGGCCAACCTTGCTGTCATGTTTTTGGTAGCAGGATTTTTGTTTCATCCTGATGCCGGCAACAGGGCCGAGTACCTGGTGCCGGCATCAGGGTTGGGGGCGGGGGTTTTGGGTAGGGCTAGAGTTTTGGGTAGGGCTAGAGCTTTGGGTAGGGCTAGAGCTTTGGGTAGGGACCTAGGGATCACCCTACCCGGAATCCAAACGGGGGGGGCTATAGGGAGGGTTCAAGGGGGTTTAGGGGGGGTTTTTTGGCCCAGCGGCTTCAGGGACACGGCTCCTGGGCTATAAGGATTGCGCATGTTAACTAATGTCGTCGAGATTGTATACAGTCGCCAATGTTGAAACTGCTAAAGTTATCACTTACCGGATGCCCACGAGCCCCAGAGCCCTTGGGCCCTGGGTCCCCCAGGGGGGGCCAGAGACCGTCAGTGATAACTTCAGCAGTAAACCCCAAAAAATTTTCTCTAGCCCTTGCGATCCTTCTCAAACCCACGGGTTTCTCCTGGGGGGTCCATCGGTGTTCACTCGGGGTTTCCTCGGGGTTCCCTGAGGGAACCCTCGTGGTTTCCTTGCGGGTCAGTAGGGCCCACGCGCTCAGGGCCCACGGTCTATGGCGGTCAACATATTTCGACGACTACATGCAATTTTAACGAAAAAAAAACCCGTAAAAAAACAAGCTAAAACGATCAGAAAGCTATTTTCCGACCCTTTTAGTCATAGAAATCCAGTTTTTGGGAAATCGAAAAGTAATGGTATTTTCAGGTATTACACTAAGGAAACTAAGCCATATAACAAGCGCCGGAGACCGAACCGGAATTCGTACGGATTCCGGTCATCAGAATCCCATGTTTTCTCAAATATGATATGATGCAAAGAAAAAATTTTCTCTAGCCCTTGCGGTCCTTCTCAAACCCAGCACTTTAAACTAGTTCGTTTCTTATATATCCTCCATATTTTTCAGAGCTTCGCTGTCAATACTTATTGACAGCATTATTTTTGGTTCTCTCTGGTACTAGTGCCAGAGGGGTAGGGCCGTTAGGTCGGGGGGATTCCCTCGGGGTCCTTGGGGATCCTTGGGGATCCTTGGGGATCCTTGGGGATCCTTGGGGATCCTTGGGGATCCTTGGGGATCCTTGGGGATCCTTGGGGATCCTTGGGGATCCTTGGGGATCCTTGGGGATCCTTGGGGATCCTTGGGGATACCTGATGCCAACTATAACAGGGTCTTTTATTGTTAAAATTGCATGTAGCCGTCTAAATTCGTTGTCTGTCACTAGTGTGCAACTCCCCCAGGGACCCCCAGGGACCCCCAGGGACCCCCAGGGACCCGCAGGGACCCGCAGGGACCCCCAGGGACCCCCAGGGACCCCCAGGGACCCCCAGGGACCCCCAGGGACCCCCAGGGACCCCCAAGGATCCCCAAGGATCCCCAAGGATCCCCAAGGATCCCCAAGGATCCCCAAGGATCCCCAAGGATCCCCAAGGATCCCCAAGGATCCCCAAGGGAAACCCCCCGGCCTAACGGCCCTACCCCTCTGGCACTGGTACCAGAGAGAACCAAAAATTATGCTATCAATGAGTAATGACAGCGAAGCTCTGCAAAATATGGATGATATATAAGAAACAAACTAGTTCAAAGTGCTGGGTTTGAGAAGGACCGCAAGGGCTAGAGAAAATTTTTCCTTTGCATCATATCATATATGAAAAAAAATGGGATTCTGATGACCGGAATCCGTACGGATTCCGGTTTGGCCTCCGGCGCTAGTTGTATGGCTTAGTTTCCTTAGTGTAATACCTGAAAATACCATTACTTTTCGATTTCCCAAAAACTGGATTTCTATGACTAAAAGGGTCGGAAAATAGCTTTCT